>APFE030055102.1:120489-149839 GCA_000404065.3 Pinus taeda | reverse complement strand
TTAATTTACCATACCTCTTTTACAAATATGGTATTTGGCCCATAGGATTCACTTAAATAAAACCTCTTTCTTGAGCCTTCATAAATAGAACGAGGGTTATGGACTAAATATAAAAACAGGTTTTATTTATTTACCATGCGTCTAGTTTATTTATATTTTTATTTATTTACCATACCTGCACTTTACTTATATTTTTATTTGTTTACATCCTTGCATGTATATAAGGTGACTTATGGAGTAAATATAAAAAATGCTTTATTTATTTACCATACCTCTCATTTATTTATATTTTTATTAATTTACCATACCTCTTTTATAAATATGGTATTGGGCCTTTGGCCCATAGGATTCACTTAAATAAAACCTATTCTTGAAAATGGGCGAATGGATTCACTTAAATAAAACCTATTCTTGAAAATGGGCGAATGGAAGGTTGTAACTCCTAATTTCAAGGGCTAAATTTACCTTTTTTTACCCTCTCCCTTAAAATAAGGTGGGCTATTTGAGGTGATTTGTAAAAATGTACTATGATACAAAATATTCGCCCACTAAAAATTTAAAACCCCTTAATTTCGCCAAAGGGTGAACATTCGCCCCTAAAATCACCCCTAGATAATAAGATCCTTGGGTGAAAACCTACCTTGGAGGCGCCCAGGGCAGGCAATTAGGGTGAAAACCTCCATGAGGTGCCCTAGTTGTTTTCAAAAAAAAAGAGAAAAAAAAGAAAAAAGAGAAACGACCCTAATCTCTATAAAATAATTGCAGGTTGCAGGGAATACATTGCAGGTAAGGAGGGTTGCATAAAACGAGGATAAGGGTCTGTACCAGGCTACAGGACATCCCTACAGACATTCCCTCCATGGCGACTTGCATTTCCTAGGATTTGATCACATTCAGGTCGAGATTCCACCTTACACAGGAAATTCTGGGCTTTCTACAGGAAGTTCTGTATTTCTACAGGAAACATCCTGTAGAACCTTTAGACAGGCCAAAATCGATCTTGGGAGGAAATCCAAAGGTTTGAATCTGTTGGTTAGGCCTGCAAGCATCCATGTTTCCATCCCTCACCCTTCTCCATCATTTTTTCCACCTGATTGTGCTTCTTTCCTAAAAATTGTGTTTTCTACAAGAAGTTGTTGTAGAAATTACAGAAGGCTGGAAATGGATTTCAAAAAGGTAGTTTGGTGAACATGATAGCCTCCTAAAGGGTTCATAAGTCCTCCTACATTCTTCAAACTCATCCTCCATCATTTCCATGCCTGCATCATAGCCCAAGCTCATTTTTTTTTACCATGCAAAAAACTGCTGAATGCTTGGAAGCAAAAATACATAGTGCATAAATTTGTTTTTTCCCTCACGTGAAAACCATGCATCCATTTACAAAACCATTTTACGGGGAGTTGTATAGGGATGATAGCAACATGCCTGAGTATTTCAGCCAATTCCAGTGCACGATTTCCAAGAAATCAGCCTCCATCACCTTTAGCCATTTTTGTATTTTCTCCATATCCGTGATTCCGTTTCAAAACCTGTTTCATGGGGAGATGCATATGGGTGATAGTAACCTACCCAAGTAGTTTCAGCCGATTCCAATGCACGGTTTCCGAGAAATTGACCTCTATAAGGTTCAACAATTTTCTATTTTTCTCGAAATCCGTGCATCCATTGACCACCATTTCGCTCTGGGAGGTGCATAATGATGATAGAAACATGCTTAGAAAGTTTCAGATCGATCCGGTCTATCGTTCGGGAGCAATGGAGAAAACAAGTTTCGGTCCTGTGAAAATTCAACGTCAACAGCATCAGGGTGAAAATTTGAACGTTGAAGCAGGCTCTTGTAGCGTAGATCCGACCAGAGGATACCTGCACAAGGAAAATAACCACACATCAGACAAAAAAAGCTTATAGCATAAAGGATCTAGGCTGGTAGCAACAAAATATGAACATGCAACAGCAAAAAGGATGCAACAACATGTCAACTTACAGGTATGTGTCTAAACTAGTTCCTCTATCTGCATCAATATGATTTGAAAGTGCTTAAATGAATGAAATGGTGGGATTAAGCTAGGAAGCTAGCAAAGTTAACGGGATAGTGCCTTCTCTAGCGCTCAGCCGGAAATCATGCAGTATACGTGGACAGACTCACGTGAAAATTAAAAAAAACAGGCAGTGTTGGCCGTTTGAACTCCAGTGCAACTGATCAAGAAGAGAATATGCAGTTCATAAATAACACTGTAGTCTGCATGTGGCCATGTACCCCTGGCCACTTCACTCCCTCACCATGAATCACGCCGTAATTAAAAATGCTCGGCTAAAACACCACATGCTGTTCATTGGCACTTGCAACATCCTCAACTAAAGTATGCATCCTCAGCTTCCACAAAATGATTAACTAGTCATCCTCCACTAGTTTTTCTACATGTCTGCAAGATTCTGTTGCGTATCGGGCTCGTTTAGAGGCACAGTGGTGTTCTACAGGAATCGGGGGGGGGGGTCTTCTACATGAAGTACGGCATATCCTTCCGAAGCAGAGAAGCCTGGACTTTTCTTCATCGAGTTTGGAGTTTTGAAAGAGGTAGGCTCGAAAAAACACTCTTCCATGCATGATACGATCGAAAGGTGGTGAATTAAACTGTTTTGAATAAGAGAGGATGAGACAAGTCTGCTTGTGAGTCAAAAATAACAGCTGCCTATGTGTAGCATAGAATTTCTCAGTCGGTTTTGTGTCATCCTCCACGGTTCCCAGTAAAAACTTTCTCCTCTAGAAAAGTTAAAGCACTGTGAGGGCTAACCTGTGCATGAAGAATTCAAATTTACATGGTTGTATGTGTGTTGGGGATGGTAATTGAGCTCTGTGCCCTGTCTATGGAAACCTAATTCTTCCTTTTATACACGGACAACTGAGTATTTAGGTAGCAAAAGTCTTGAAACGAAGGAATTTTTGTTCATTGATATCAAACAGCCAAGGAAATCTTCCTTGAGTCCAGGGGGAAACCATAAACAACATTTCCTTTTCTGACCAAAGCATAAGAAAAATGGAGCACTCTCACCATGCCAGGGGCATTCATAATTCAGCATTATCCTTGGTTACCATTCCAGGTTGCTGTGTGAACTTATACATGGAATTGATTCACCTCCAGAAAAGAAGTTAAGCATTCCCCATTTTCTTCTGCAATCATTAAGTGAATGTGCCACAAAAATGAATGAAGGGATTCCAGACCAGTTGGCCCATCATGGGCTCATCAAATTATTAGTAGAAGACGTCCTGCACACCTACACTGTCCCCATATCATGGGAAATCTTCCGAAACATGTCTCGGGATGACAAAATCAAAGTTTTGGCCAAAAATATCACCCCATCTAGTAATGAGGAAGAAATAACACATTGAAAAAGGTGAGAAAACCAATGATGAAGAAACGCAAGACACTTAGGCACAACAAGAGCAGAGAGGAAAAGGAGAAATGGGACAAATTGCTGAGCCTAAAACTATGGGAGGAACAATGGTGCAAACACCCTGGGAGAAACGACTGTAAAAGAGAGCAGAGAGGACTGAAAAAGGTCAAACAAAGGAGGACACAATGAAGGCAACCAAATAGGAATTAAAAAGGGAAGACACACCCATCCAAACAGGCCGAAACAGTTTCTACAGGAAGTCTGAAAATAATATCTATAGGAAGTTTGGAAACAGCTTCTACAGGAAGTCCGAAAGCAATTTCTACAGGAAGCATGGAAATAGAGCAGCAAAAGGAGAAATCTCCTGAGATTCTAGCCAAGGAGGCAACAACGGTGCTGGCTACCTTAAGCACAACCCCGAGAAAAAAGGGAAGTGGAAAAGGGAGCCTTCCAAGTATTTTAAGGCAAGAAGGAGCACGCAGATAAAAACTAGCAGAACCTAGCCACATTCAGAAGCGCCAATTGTCATTAAGGACACAAAAGCTAAACAAAAGGAGGAGTATCCTTCAAAGATATCCATCACCTATGAATGAGGAAGAAAAAAACCTTCACTTGGAGAGAGAGAATTCAGATGATGGACTCAAAAATAGCTCTACAGGAAGCTGAGACAGTTGTACAGGAAGCTGAGAATTCTCTACACGAAACTCGAGCTAAGCTAAGAGAGACTGAGAAATTGGAGGAAAAAACGGCCAAACAATCACAGGAAGAAGGAAAAACAAAGAAACATTTGATGAAAAACAAAGAGAGGACAAGCTGTAGGATGAGGTTGAGGCACTAACAAAATTGCTACAAGAAAAGGAGCACGGGCAGTGGGAAGAAGTAGGGGAAAAGCATGGTTTCATGGCCGAGAAGAGGACATCACTTCAGAAGCTTGGCATGATAGAGAGGCTACCAGGGCCATCAAATATGAAGAGATAGATTAGTTGCTCAAAGGATGAGCAACACTTTCAGTAGGGGGGTGATGATGAGCCCCAAAAATGGATAATTATATGGGCTCATTTAACCTCCTAATTCGACTTAATCCACCATTCTCATTAGTTTATTGCATGTTTTTGATTATATTTATGCTAATAGAGTGAATTGGGTTAGTCATTGTGCCAACAAGTCTAATGTGTGCTTTATGCAGTCTTTTTGGTCAATTTGGAGACAAAATCAAAGGTTGAAATGAGCACTTGGCAGCCAAATTCGTGGAGAGGATTTGTAAGAAGGTTTCCCCTTCATTTATGGACCCTTACCTCGAATTCTCCACCATCAGCTTGGAGTTCAAGGGCCACCAAATCAATTACCACAAGGGCAACCAAGCAAGGGCTAGTAAAGTTGTTGTTAACTACAAGTTTTGGCACCCGAGTTTCTAAAGTTTAGGAGGGCTGTTGGGGTCCTCAATTTGTATAAATAAGAAGGCTTAGGGCCTCATTTCAGTTAGTCACTTTGGAGGCAGAAGTTAGCTAGTTTGTAGTTTGGTTTTTAGTCATTTTTTAGGCAGTAGTTTAGCTCTGCATTTCAGCACATTTTCAAGTTTTCCTTGTGGACAGTTTTGGAATGTAACTATTATTTTGATCAATAAAGATGAATCCATCTTTGCACCAGCTCTAATCTCTCTTAGGAGGTTGTAGCTCTTGGGGTTGGGCCCATCTCAAGTGCCCAATACCTCATTTGTTTACCTTTATGTGTTTTTGCTACATTCTTAGAATAAAATCTGCTATTTAGATTTAAATTTTGTTTTGTTATGTAGGTTGCGTTTGATGATTAAAAAGGCTTTTTATGTTCAGATTGATTTGATAGGTTGATATTCAGAAAAAGGCCATCAAGCACCTCTAATCTCACCTCTCCCTTTGTGGGATCTTGAGCTAGGACAAAGGTGACCTTGCTGCCATCCAAAACACTGTCTTTGCTCCACCATGCAATTATTAATTTATTAGTGTTAGATTTTCATTTGCCAAAGTTGATATCAGTTGTGGTTGCATGCTTAGGTTCATGATTGCTCAGTTGCATAGTTACTTCATATGATTTCACTGCAAATAGACTTCTGTTCATTTCCTTTGCTGTTATCTAGGTCAGATTACATCAAAGTAATTAGGTTCTTAATTTTCCAAGTCTTCATTTGTCAAATTCAAAAAATAACTTGCAGAGTGCCTGTAATACCTCTCCATCCACCTGTACTCCACCAATCCCATCTGCGCCATCCTCCAACCCAGATTCTTGCCTCACGTTTGCCATTTTCTCACTTTGCCCTAATTCCCATATTTTTGTGCAACATTGCTCCACTCTGCCTTGAACAAATCCAACCATCCTCGCCCCTCTTCAGCTCCATTCCCCAAGGTCAGATCTCCTCACACCATTATCGCACCTCCGTACCCACTCCTTCATCTTTCTCCCTCCATCCATCCTCGACATATGATGAGTTATGATAAGTAGATCTTCGCAATAAGTTTTTATGAAATTTCATAAGTTCTTCTTGGCTATAATCTCAAGTTTCCAAAAGGAAGAAATTTCACTGTTCAAAAAGTGGCCACATTTAAAAAGGTGAAAGTCATGTTTTGAAAAGGTATTTGGGGCCCATTTTTATTCAAAAGAAGATATTATTGTGCCTATAAAAGCCAAAAAAGTCCCAAACATGTTTCATTTGCATCCCTACCTCTATTGTTCATCGAGCTCTTCCCTCATTTAGTGAAAAAAATCACGTTTTCTAGCTAAAATTAGCCAAAATCTCTCAATGTTGCGCTATGCTTCTGGAGGTGGCACTGCGCTTCCATGAACTGTGTTGTGCTTTGGTGTTGCATTTATGCCAACGACGCTGCACTTGTGACAAAGTAGCCTGAAAGTTGCAAAAAATCACCCAAACTTCAAATTTAAGCTTGCATTCCTACTTTTTGTTCTTCTTAGCTGATCAACAAGTAAGTATCACCATCTAACTCACCTTTTTCCTATGGCAAAGTAAGTGCAAATGTGATTTTTATTCATCTAGGGTTTATGTGGAATTTCATGCTACAAGGCTAGTACAAATGATGGGTTTTGTTAGTTACGACATTGCAAACTCTTAAATGTGTCATCTCATACCTCTGTACATATATAAATCACCCTATCATTCACTAATACATTCATTTAACTACACTTTACCTCACCTTTGCACAAACCCTAGCTCATACCTATCATTTTGGACAATTTCCTAGCATGAATTTTTTAAAATTATCCTTCTCATCTCTCTCTCTCTCTCTCATTTCACTCCATTCAAGCTTCCTAAGTTTCTACAACCCCTATCCATCTCCCAAAATTCCCCTATCATCATTTCCCTTCCCTAACTCCCTCATTTCATCATTTCAATCATTCCTCACTGTTTTTCCATTTTCCTATTATTTAGGGTTATTATCAAAATGGAGGGAGATTCTTCACCATTAGAAAGGAGAAAACATGATAAAGGAGGGAGAATCCTAAGATATGAGCCTACCAACTGCAATGAAATCAATTCCTCACCATTCATAAAGTGGTGCTTTGTAGATGTAAGCTTTTTAGGGTTTTGTCAAAAGGTGGGTGAAGTGGGTTTCCATGAGAAGTTAACTGATTATATTTCCACCAATCTGAAAGGGGAAAGGGCCATCATAGTAGGGATTGAATTCACATTTTTAGTAGCTACCATTTCTCTTCCCACATGGATACCTGATCATGAGGAGTACTGGTTCAAAGGCATGAGCTTAGACTTTGAACATTATCGATCTTTCTTGAAATCACCCTACAGAGAGGCCCATTCACACATCATCCCATTCAGGTACCTATTGGAAAATTATGCGCCATTGATGAAGGTTGTAATGAAGTTTTTCACCTCCGAGGGAAGGTTTTCTAGATTATATGGGTACCACATTAGAATGCTAATGCATTTCACAGCTCTAAAACATCTCAACATGTGTAATTATTTATGTAGAAGCCTTGTCAAAATATATGAGAAGGTACAAATGAAAGTCCAAGAGAATCACCCTGGTATTTTTCATCACATCTTAATAAAGATTTTAGTTCTCCATTAGTTAACATAAAGGAACATGGCATGTGATTATTTCATAGAAACAACTTTGGAGTGGCATGAAACTACTTCATTAAGTCATCATCTAGATGCATCAACACAACAAGTGGAGATAGGATCATCTAGCAAGTTAGTGGAGGTTCCAAAGGCACCTGAAACTGAGGTGACCATAATATATCAGAGAAGAAAAAGGCTTGTGTTTACTTCTCAATTTGAGAAAAGGGCCAAGCCTTCTACATCAGCAAAACATGGATCGCATGTATAGGATGAAGAGAAAATTAAACATGGTCTTGAATTAGTTGACTTAGAGGCATCATATGAACCTTCAAACCTACAACAAATTATCAAAGAGAAGGATTCTCAAATCAAAGAACTCATGGACAATATGGCAAGGGAAAGATTCATCATTTCTTTCCTTGAGCAAGAAAATAGTCAGCTTAAGGCCAAACAACTTGTCATGGAAAAAGAGAAATCTAAGGTGCTGCATCAAGGACACAAAGGTAAAGTAGTGTTAGAACCTAGTGAACATGATGAACATGAAAAAAAATTAGGAAAGAAAAAGCCAAAAATCAAGGGACTCAAAAGGGCATTAAAGGAAGAGAAAGAACATAACCTGCTAGATGAAGATTTAGACATGGAAGACATAATTTCCTTGGAGATCAATGAAGATAGAGAGTATTAGCTAATTAAAGTCAATGGCCACTTGGAATAGCTTCTTGAAAAATCCAACAAGGACAACCAGCTATTGAGGCACATGTCCCATCACTATCAGAACAGAAAGATGATTTGCAACATCAAGCTCAAACAATTGAAAAACAAGCTAAAGGAAACCCTAAAGGAAAAAAATGAGAGGGATAGCTTGGAGATGCTTACTAAAGAATTGATGAGAGCATGAAATACCTAATTTTTCACTACATTACCAATTTTGGAGGTTTTTTAAGCATTTTTGGTTTTTTTGAGAATTTTGGTGCAAATTTCAGAAATTGGGCTAGTCACAAGGCACTGCGCTTTTTCTCGAGGGATTCAAATGAAACATGGCTTGCATTTTTAGAAGTCTGATGACCTCCTCTCAAAACCCATTTCATCATATTTCTCATATAGGGCTTAGATTTTGAGAAAAAGGAAAAAAGGGGTCAAAAATCATCATTCTGCCACTCGTTTTAACAGGCACTGCGTGTTTGGAGACACATTGGGAGAACCAATTTTTGAAGGCCTTCGCTTGGGTAATTGTCAAAAATGTAAAGTGTTATGGAAACTAGACATGGAAGGCTCATTTACCATTTTCTCATATCTCAAATATGACCTCAGTAAGGCACCTCAAAGCGGCCTCAAAGTTGGTGCTGCATTTCTACAAATTTCTGAGTTTTTATTTAACAATTTCACTGCGTAATTTCTCAAGTCTTTAGTTTGACTTGGTCAAAGTTTAACTCATGATGTAAATTCAGTAGTTCAAGGTTTAGATGATGTAATAATGAATAAATAGTCATGATAATTTGTTTTTACAATTAATTAGGCCTCATAAAGGAAGAAAAACTCAAAATAAAGTCTAAGACAAGAGTTTGTATTTGACCTTCTCACTCTCACTTGTTGGTTGAGAGAATCTTGGAAACAGTTCCACCATTTAATAATTTGACTCCTGAATGTGGGGAAGTTGTTTGATTGAGTCTATATGTATCATTTCTCATTCAGAGAAAAGGGTTGGAATTTTGTGGAGAGACTTGTACCTTATGTTTTCATACAGTTAATCAAGGAGCAGTTACAACTATTTTTCAGGAATACTTGTTCAGTGAGTTTGTGGTGTTTTTTTTCTTTCATATCAATTTCTTATTGATCAATTCATATCTTTTAACATGCTTTCATTTCCTCTTATGGTTTTCCTTACAGTCATATAGCTAGAATTCTTAGATTCAAAGCTCTGTTTATGTGGAAAATCATGTTTATGTATCTTTTCTTCTAGATTAATGAATTCATGCTAATACATGCTCATTATGATTTCTTAAAATTTCTGACCTATACTACATTGACTAAACCTTAATTTCACCACAACACATTGTTATCTAGCTCGTGTTCATGCCTGCTTCTGCAAACTCAATACCTTGACCTAATTACTTTTTCTCATTCCTTGGTCTAGCAAACTCAAAACCCTAAATTTCCAAACATTCAAGCATAAATTATACATATAGCTAATCCATTTCTTTTCCTGTTACTCATCGATAAATCCTTAGAGAGATCCCTCTCTAGTTTAGTAGGGCTAGCTACTGAACTGAAAGTGGTTTGATGTTACCTCTTTTGATCTCCTCCTTAGCTTAGGACATTGTAGAGGATAAAATTTTGGTTTTGTTGCCAAGGAAACAACTGATAAATCATTCATGGGATTTATTCTATTATAGATTTCAAGAAGACTGGTTCTGTAGGTGACAACTTCCAGTATCTAAAGACAGGCAAATTTTACAAATTTTAGCAAGTTTAAGGTGTGAAAATTATGGCTCCTAAAATACATAATATTTCAAATCCTGACCCAAATCCACCTTTTATTGTTGATGACCCAGAAAAACTACTCAGAAAACTCAAGTTACCTATCTCTAAAAGTGCAATTTGAAAAATAAAAAAGACAACTTCTTTGCCTAAAATTTATTCACTTTTGAGCATCTTCCTTTTGATATTCAATTAGAACTGTCTCTTTCAAAGTCAAAATATGAGTATTTCCTTCCTGGAGTGATACTTAAACCTTTTCAATTTGATTCTCATATCCATTCTTATGAATCCCTATTTTCTAAATCCGATCATGAGTTGTGGTTGAATTTTAATAAACACCAAAGTCTTGCTGACTAGCTCAAAATCACTACTGAAAAATCCTACATCCAATATCAGCTTGAATACCTAATTTGTTTCATCCTCTACTATACCTACAAATACATCAACTACCTCATCTCTTCTTCCACCACCTCCATTAGTGTCATCATATTTACCTACACAACTGTTATAGACATTTTTGGGCACTGCAACCCCAATCCTAAATGTCCATAAACTAAGGGCTCATAATTTGCTAAAAGTGTTGCTTCACTCCCTAAAGGAACAAGGTCAGCTGATTACATCATCTCCCAGACGTTCTCCACAAAAAACTGCTCAGAATTGGTCAAAACTAGACCATACAGATAGCCCAGTGCAGAGGGTGCGATGCATATCACTTGCTCAGTGTAAAGGGTGCGATGCATACTGGAAAGCCCTTCTGTAGGGTGTGATGGGCGAGAATGGACAAATGGCAGAGACAGTTTACGAGGTGGAGGATCATAGAATATTCCAGAAACTTCTCCTCTGACACTTGCCTCTCTGAATTCGCCCAGGGATGAGTAAGAGATCATCAATCTCCAAGTGGAATCAAGAACTATCAGAGAGAGGACACTAATCAAAAACCCAGAAGCTGACTCACTCCCCTACAATCATCTATATACGGATCCCTCATTACAGAGATCCAGAGGCTGGAATATTGTATCTTGTAGAGAAGTGCTGTTGGTTTCCTGGTGTAACATCACACTGTTGGGTGATCTAAGCTTTACATGAGGTGAAGAGGGGCTTTCTTGCTGGAGGATGATGCTCGGTCAAAACAATTGGTTGCAATCATCTTTTCTATTCTTGATATTAATAAAGCTATTCAAGTTTTCCTCCACATTCTTGTATGATTGATTGTATATGCATTTGTGTGGTCAATACATATCTGGTCCTGTATTGTTTATGACTGTAGATCTCTGTTCTTCGATAGTATTATGCTGCTTTGAATCCACAGGTGCTCTTTGAAGCTAGGTAGACAAAGAAGAAGCAGTGAAGATCTATCAGAAAGGAGAGGAACCAGGAAAGGAACCAAGCGCAAGACTGAGGTTGGTGTCCTTTGTTCCCCTCTTATCTATTTCTCATAAAGGAAAGTGAAAGTAGTTTTAACTTGTTTGTTTCTAAGATAGCTACCAGTCTTAGTGGGAATAACAGCTCCAAGTGGAAACTATTCCCGGTAACAACAACCTGTTGTAGTATCTCAACCACCTCCAACAGTCATGGCACAATTCACACCTCTTATACTACTTTCTCAACTTGCTGCTTTACCTCATAACTATGGCCAAAGACTCCCTCTCTTTGATGGAATTTCAAAAATTACAGCCTAACAGCATGTTGAGAAATTGATAGATTTTATTGATCTTGAAGAGATTGATGAAGAAGATGCCAAGATGAGAATCATAGCTCAGAGTTTTTCCGGATATGTGAAGAAATGGTTTCGCAATTTGGCCACTAATTCTATCAATAACTCTCAGAGGTTGATAGAGTTGTTCTAAGCATGATGGAAAGAAAGGAAAAATCCACTGCAGATTTTGGCTAAGTACAATTCTATGAAAAGAAATCAAAATGAGACAGTCCAAAAACTCACAAAAAGGTTTAATATGGTGTATAATTCCATCCTTGACAATATGAAACCTCCTCCTGGTTTAGCACTTCTCCACTATCCTGATGCCTTCAACACAGACATGGCATATCAGCTGAGGGAGAGATACCCTGCAACTCTTGAAGAAAGGCAATGAAATCCATTAAGTGTCGAAGCTAATTTGCTCATTAAGAAATCTAAATCAAAGTCTGAGAGATCTAAGAAGAAAGTTGTTTTTAAAGAAGAGCCCTCATCATCATTAGATGTAAAGCTTGACAATCTGATCAAAACCATGGAAATAATGATGGAAAAAATGTTTATAACAGATCGACAAGTGGAGCCTTTAGTAAGGAATCCAAATTTTCTAGGCCAACAACAACAATAGTTCAGAAATAGACATAAAGAGTAGCGAAATCAAGATTTTAAGGGACAAGTAAGAGCTCCATTTCAACAGAATTACACCGAAGGGTAGGAAGAAGATGAAGAGCAAATTGTAGAAGCAAATAATTTCTTTGAAGAAGCTGAGCTACCAACCTTTCAGATGGAGGAAGATCAATTTTCTGAAGAGTATTTTGTACTTGAAAGTGATGATCTATGGGTAGTGAAAATTAAAGAACACCAAAGAGGATATTAGAATGCTCTTAGTTATTTTCAGAAATAGTACAACTTAAGGAACATAAATGTACATGTTACATTGAATCAAAAGAGAAAGAATCCATAGAAAGATACACAAAGCATAGAAGCAATGCCTACAAATCAAAATAAATAAAAGGAGATTGTCATACTGTGCTAGGATAAAACCAATGGAGCCTCTACCAACAATGTGAGAAAAGATAAGGAGGTTCAAAGAGATAGCCATAAGAAGGAGTCTCAAGCTAAAGGGAAGATTGAAAAGAAGGACATCACTGCAAAAGAGGTAGAAAAAAAATCTAATTTATTTAGTTTAGAGAATGAAATTTCTATGTTGAAAGTTTCAATTCCTCTAACTAAATTAGTGAAGAATGATAAGTACAAGTTTCATATTACTAAAATGCTAAAGATAGACCAAATGTTAGACACAGTAAATGTTACCGATGATGAGCCTACAATTCTGTTTGGTCCAGCCTTAGAGGGAAGCTTGAAGATAGTGAAATGTCACCTTTTTATCTTAGTCTCAAACTTCATGATTTCATCCTCCATAACACTATGCTAGACTCCGGTACCTCACATAATCTTATGCAAAAATTCATTATGGAAAAACTAGGACTGAGTATCACCCAACCTTATCATGACCTCTATTCATTTGATTCAGGAAGAGTGAAATGTCTTGGCCTTATTAAATATTTATTAGTGTCTTTGGACCAAATTGCAGCCAAGAATGTGTTGATGGATGTAGTGGTCACTGATATCCTGCCTTGGTTTGGTATGTTGCTTTCACGGTCTTGGGGGGCAAAGCTGAAAGGAGCCATACAACTTGACTTTTCACATGCTACTATTCCAGTATTTGGGCAACTTAGAAAACTCTATCAAGAAAAAAATATGAAATTCATGATCAATAGCAAAGAAAAACCGATAAATCACCCCATACATGCTGTACATACTGATATATATCCTTTCATTTTATATAGTGATATGAATTCAGTAGATGATGATAGTCAACTTGTATAAATTTCAGATGTTTCGTATGTTATAAATAGTGTGTAGAAAGTTGTGATTGCTGAAGGAAAAGAGAAGAATGAATTTTTGTTGTAGCCAGTAAATTATTTTGAAAGCCTTGCTAAGTTAGTGAAGAAAATGGAGTGTGTTGAGACAGAAAGTCATCCTCCAAAAGATCAAATAGTTTAGCCTTCAAAACTTCTTTTTCCAGATGAAGAAAATGGTCTTTGGACCATGGAGTTTGATGGTGCATTGGGAAAATAAGGAGCTGAGATTGGTGTCTGGATTCATGGTCCATTGCATCATTTATGTAAAATTCCACACAATGTAAGAATGAGGTCATATAAGTTAGCTATTTATTGCTCAAACAATGAGGTGGAATATGAAGCACTAATTGTTGGCCTCAAAATTCTGAAAAAAGTTGGGAGAAAAGAAAATTTTTGTTTATGGAGACTCCAAGTTGGTAATCAAATAAGTGAAAGGGGAATACCAGGCAAAGTATCCAATAATAAGATCTTATCGCAATGTTGTCCTTGGCATCCTCAAAAAAATTTCAGAATATACTGTCTCTTATTCCTAGAACTCAAAATGTTATAGCTAATTGTCTTGCTACTGCAGCTAATATGGTGAAGATTCCCATTCACTCCAATTAGAAGTATTCTATTCCTGTTAAACATCACCCAACTATTCCTGATAATATGATGTTTCGGCAGGTGTTTTGGGATGACAAACAAATCAATAATTTTCTACAGATGGAAGGTGAATTCCAGAATTCTCTCATTGATGATGCATCTAATGTGAATGATCCATAAATGGAAGAAACTGAGATTGAAATGTTTTAGCTAAACGACAATAAAATTCCAATAGGTCTTGTACCTTTGGAAGAGTTGTTTGATCGAATGACATCGTTATTTTCTTCAAATTGATGACCATGTAAATATCAATAGCCCAATCAATTCCCAGGAGTGCAAAGTAAGGATTACTTTCGTCAACGATTTCTATAACTTCAAAGTCTGCCACCGTGTTCGCAGCTTCAATATCAACTATTACTCCATATAACCATCCCATGGGGATGATTTTTTGCTGGTTCACCATCTTGAGTTGAATCAGAGACCACTACAATGTAGGTCTCCCCATCCTTTCCCATTTCTATTTTGGTAATACATTTGCATCGGACCCTAGATCCAAGATGACCTGATCCATTTCATAATCACCTATCTGCGTTGTTAGCCTCATCTTTCACCCTGTTCATGCCTTATGCTTACCAATTGTTCTGACCGTGTAGTGTTCATCGGGGACTTTCTCTTTTCTGGCACATTTATTTATTAATTCCAACAGACCTTCCACAACCTTGCTATCACACAACAGTTTCATGCAAGTTTCCAAAAATGTAGTGAGTACAGAAGGATCAACATCTTCAGGCGCGCTGAGTTCTTGCATCTTGCCCTGGCTTCCTCAGGTGGAGGCCTCCACAAAGCTCTTCTTGGCTTCCATAAAAGTTTCCTTAGCATCTTCTAGGTCAAAGTTGGCTTCTTTTCTGGTGCTTTGCGGACCCATCCTTCTTCAGGTTGTTTACCTTTATTAGTGCCAGTCGTCATTCCACTTCTTAGCACAATATTAACCCTTTGATCTTCTTTATGGGGCTCAACCCTCATCATCTGTAAATTTTTCATAGGCTACTGAGGTTTCATTTTCTTCTCTTGCATTTTAGATATTAGCACTGGGAATTCTTCTACAGTATGATCAAACTATCTGCAGTATTGACATGATGGGTGTGTAGGATTCTAGTAGTCTTGCGCATAGTGCCCTGACTATTTACAGCTGCAGCAGATAATCTGCCTGCAACCTCTACCAAGTCCTCCACCTCCTCGACCCCGTCCTCGACCCTAATGACCTTCGTGCACTCCTCCTGCACCTTGATCTAGAGGTCAAGTTTCTGCTTGCATCTGGTATGTAAGTGTTCTTTCCATCATCAGCTCATAGCTTCGATAGTGGTGCTCATTGTGGCTGACATATTTGTAGAAATTACAGAACAACTACTTGGCTATCTGAATGAACTTATGAAATAAATGGAAATTGTCTGTTGCATGTTGCCGAGTAACTTAACAAATGGCGCACCATGGCACAACCCCAATGATCGACCTTTCTGGGGCTTCTGGCTTCAGGGGAATTGGGCCCCATCGTATAATATAATTCACGTACATGGGACAGTGATCCTTATTATGCTCGTGGCCCTTACACTCAAACACCAGACTTCCACATGCACTTCAGGCTTAATTTCCTTGTCTTTCTTCAAACTCTGTATTTCTAAGTGTAAGATCTTTAACTGTGAATGGATCTGCTATACTCCCAGGTTTGTATTCTGAATAGGTGATGCATACAACCTCATCATGATTTACAAGGCTTCTTCCTGTGTTTATATCTTCTGTTGTGACATAGCCATTCTCAAATGGCAAAAAAGTGATGTTGTAAACCATTCGCGATGCTGACTATCTATGATCTGCATGTTAGCCTCTATGATCTGACACTTCAACCTCTGATCAAATTCCCAAGGTGTGTCCTTGACCCTCATCATGATATTTTAAAATCAAATTACTGACTATGAGTCAGATTTAGGTTTATTAAACTCTTTGTTGAAATTCGTCTTAGTCTCTACTAGTGTCACAAGAGGATTATCAGAAAAATACTTAATGTAACAGGATAGTGCATGATCTTGCAGAGCGGTAACCAACTGAGCTTTCTTTAGATTATCATTGACGATCTATTGAGTTGTCCATACAACATTCACAACAAACCAAAAATGCTTAGGATGTTCACTTCCTATGCCCTTTACGTTTGACATATTCATTGTGTTCATGTTGAATGGTGGTGGCAGAGGAGAAGGTGTGGGCGAAGGTGTATGCGGTGGAGGTGGACGTCGAGTCGAAGGATGGTTTGTTATGGGAATCCCCTTAGTGATTAACTAAAAAACACTTTGCAATGTAGTCTACCTTGCCCCTTCAATGTCACTTGAAAGAGGTCCAATCAAGGGACTATACTCTGGTCTTGATCCTTCACAGTTTCTAAAGAAGTGTTTTCTTCACGTAGCTCTGAAAATCAAGGTAATGACATCACCCATTTTCACATAACATCATCTTAATCCAATTGTTCAATGATCTTAAATACTTACCTCGTGGTCCTTTGAAGAATCTTCGCTATAGTTGACTGAGGTATCAGCTGCAAATTCTATAACGAATCATCCTAGAACTGGCTCGAGCCAATGGTCAACAACCCACGCGATCTAATTTTTAGAGGCTTATAGTCGTCACACTAATTATGGAGTCCTTACTATAGGACGATCGAGCTTCCACCTTCCTTGACTGTCAGTCAATTTAGCTAACCACTCATACAGTTCAATGGGGAAGGTGCAGAAGAAGATCTCGTGTATCTCTATATACAGGTACCTGTTCAACCACTCTTCCTTTGACAAGCATGGATTCCTATTTTCTTGCACCACAAACTCATGAATCTTTTGATCCAACCACTTTGTAATTTCTTTCTTGGTTGGATTCCAATGATGTGACATAACACATCTCTTTTAAGAAGATCCTAGTCCTGGTAATTGAACCATGTTTTGGCTTAGGGGGTCTTGACCCAGGTTCAAAATTAGTTGCGCCAACCAAAAAAACCCTACACTACTGGCCCTTTTGGAAGCAATCCACATAGCGCAGGCTGCAATCTCACCCGAAGCATTATAGGGGGATGCAAGAACTAGGTTTCTACATCTAGAGACTAGTGTGATGTCTTCCAGTACCTTGGATCTGCCTTCACATAGATGAATAAATCTTAGGGCATGTTACTACAATTTAGTTAAAATAGCCTTCAGACCTTCACGAATGTCTATTATCAGTCCTTGCAGACCTTTAACAGTCAATTTTCCTACTTATGCACATCGAAAAGCAATCCTAAATTGGTGTTCACATAGATCTACTTAAGTCGTTTAGTAAACATAAGAGGATTCACCAGAGTCTTCGCTAAAGTATTTAAACATGCATTGCATACATTATTACGACTTATCCAAGAGAATCACATAACATTCAATCAATATTTCATAAAAAAAGTCATTCATCAATAACATATAACATAAATAGACATGAACAAGAATACTCAATAATTCTTCAGAAACTTGTCATTATTGATCTTAATTCACAGATTATAGACTCAAACTACCATGAATACACAACTGCAGGGGTCTGCACACTTAGTTGTAGATTCAACCTAGGCCTCTGCACACTCAGTTGCGGAGCCTTTCTTTCTCTATCTAAGTGCAAGAAGCAGAGCCTTCCTTCCCTAGCTTCTTCAATCAACCCAATTCCGTATCTCAGTTCCACTTATTTACCTCTTCCTTTCTCTAAGACTCACTATTCATACACTTTTTTTCATACAATGCCATGGTCCATAGACCATGGGTGAATCTAAAAAACCAACTCAAAACTTATCCAAAGAAAGGGGCTAAGCCCCTTTGACTCCTATTCATCTACGTGCTCTACTTCCATAAATCATAGAGTCTTTACATCATTTACAAAATTGTACCAAAATTTGGATTCTATTAACCCCAAACTAACCCAGGGGACCCCATCCCAACAAATAATTAATATTTTTGATGGGGTTCCTAAGTCTAATTTTCAGAAAATTAAAATATTAATTGGTATTAATATAAAATTGGGTGAGAATGTTCTAAATGACATGGATTAAGCCAAATCTAATCTTAGCCATTGATTAAAGACTTAATCTCAGCCATTGAACACTCAACAGGAAAGGTATAAGAGGAGGCTTGAGGGTTAGTTGGAGACACACCAAGATTGATTAGTCAGTTTGATTTTCTGGAGCAGGGTTTGCTGAGAAAATTCGAACAAGTGATCTGAGTTGCAGCGAGGGGAAGTGAGTACATAGGAGAGAGGAAAAGATAGTGCTAGAGGGTTAATGCAGAGCCAAAGAGGCTGATGCAGAGTCAAGCATAACTACATAGAGGCATCAAGAGCCATGCAGAGGTAGCTAGTGACTATGCAAAGGCTGAAGGTTTTGCGTGGGTGATGCAAAAGGCAAGAGAGATGGTGTAGAGAGGTAGAGGGTTGATGCAGAGGATTCCAGAGTTATGCAAAGGCTAGTAGGGTTGACGCAGAGCCTTGGAGAAGCACTGAAAGGATTTTTGTGGGGAAAATTAGTGTTGAGAAGATGAATACCTACTTCCGAGAAGAGGTACTATTGCCGTGTAGAAATCTTAGTTGGGTGAGCTAGTTTGGCACCCTAGTTGTACTCAAGAAATCTACATAATAATAAAACCCTCAAAACTGCTACACCGGTCTTCCCGCAGTGGGTTTTTGTGGAGACGATTGTCCAAAAATAACAGTGTCCCTTGTGTTTTTGTCTATTATTTTAGTTGATGATCTATATCTAAGTTGAGGTTGCATGTGTGTTTATTTCCAGTATTTATATGAATAAATAACTTGTTAAGGAATAAACAAGTAGGTGAAATAAACTAGATAATGCAATAGGAATTTCTGACGTGTCAGACTTAGAAATTTCAACGTGGTATCAAAGTGTTACATATCATATGAGAACTGAAGGCACCAGTGGTGTTTGGAGAATTTGTAGTAGTAGAAGTTGTCCTAAGAGATAGAGCTGCTCCTAAGTAGAAAGCAATAGAGAAGGACTTATGCAGAGGGCCTGCATCATCATTTTGAGCCAAAGACAGGGCCAACACAGAGGAAGAAATAGGCAAAAGAGGCTCACGGAGGTCCACATCATCATACTCAGTCATGTAGACTTGACACAATTGGCTAGAGGAACGATTCAGCCTTTGTCGGGATTACACAGCACTGGAAGGCTCAGTTTCTTCAATTGCTGGGGCATAGGGAGTTATGGACAGATTATGGATTAGGAAGATGGTGTGGTGTTGTTTTTGTCAAAGAAAAATAATACCTAACGGGAAATAACCAAGGTAGAGGGATTCATTGCCTTAATAGATTTCTAGCCAAGAAATCCAGATTCGATTTGTAGTTGGAAAGAGGATCGGAGAGGAGTGGATCGATAGTTGGCAAGAAGACTTCCATGACGGAAGTCAAGACTCAGAGGGAGTCAAGGAGAAAACTTCCAGGAGGGAAGTCGATACTCAGAGGGAGTCCAGAAGGAGGAGCGAAGATGGAAATGAATGGACTGAGGGATCAAGGTAGGTTGGGCAAGGCCTCCAAATTTGTCATCTAGAAGGCCAAGATCTTCTTTGTTCTAGATAGACATTGCATCAAGGGCTCTGCCTTGAGAGCCGTGGCTATCCCAGCCAACCCAACTAATAATGAAAGGTATGAGGATGCAATGACAAAGGCAAAGTGCATAATCCTTTAGGGTGTCAAGGATGATGTAGTATCACATATTGTTGAGAATAACATGGCAAAGGAGATGTGGGATACCTTGATGACATTGTATTAGGGAACTTTTGTGTAGTGGAAGATGCTATTAGAGAATTAGCTATGGTCATATCAGCTGCAGAAGGGGGAAAATATAGATCTATACCTCAATAGGTTGCAAGAGATTCAAGACCAACTTACTTCCATATGGGCCACACCAGATCAAGAGTTCATGGTGAGGGCTGCTCTAAATGTAGTCTCTAAGGATTCAAAGACATTTTTCCAAAGAATTTTGAGTAGATCTGATCTGCTAGGATGGGAAGAGATGTGGGCATCTCTTTGCCAAGAAGAGATCAGATGGCTGACCAAGATGTGTAGTAGTAGAAAAGGGGGTTGAATCAAGAAAGAGGAGGAGGAGGATGCGGCTCTAGCATCTGTGAAACAATAGGGGAAGAGGAAGAAGAAGTACATATCTAAGGTGAAGTGCTTCCATTGTGTGGAGCTAGGTCATTATGCAACCCAGTGTCCCGGGAAGAAGAATAAGGGAGAGGCTTTTGACTCCAAGGTAGCTCTGGCTTAGGTGGAGAAAGAAGTTGAGATAGGTGATGACTGTGCCATGAGTGCTCATGCACCTCTAGAGAAGAGGGGGGTAGACATCGATTTGTAGTCAAGAGGACTATAGAAGAAAGGGGGAGGATCCTTAAGGTACCCAAACTCTTGGATCATATATGGCTACGAGAGCCCCAAATGATAGTAGCAGGATGACAAATATCGGTAGAAGCAAGATGCAGATGGAGAGACAAGGCAGTGCTAGAGTGCATAGGTATGTAGAAGTGCAGTGGGGGTTGCGGCAGTCCGAGAGGCACATAGGTAGTTGCAATAGTGTAGAGAGGCACATAGGAGGTTACAATAGTACGAGAGGCACAGAGGTAGTAGAGGGAGAACAAGATAATAGCAGAGGTAGGTTCAGCATTAGGAGGCTTCCAGAATTACAAGGATGTCAATACTTTGGTAGATTAATTAATTACTTCTCAGTAATTGAGTTGTAGTCTAGAAGTTAGCAGTGGTAGTGCCATGGGCAGCATGATGCAACATGTTGAGAGAGAGTTGCAGGGTAGATGCAGTTTTGGGAGGAAGGACTTGTAGTAGAACTCAGGTTTTTCCCTGCTTCCTAAAGGAAATACGGCCGAGGTAACCACTGACCAATCTTTTAGCTACAGGTCCTAGCCTACCTGTAACCAGAGAGGGCTCTCTCTTTATAATTTAGCTTTGTTTGATAAATGTTTTTAGGCTAGTTATGGTGTACTGTTTTGTTTGAATTTGGTGGGTTGGTGAATCCAGACAGAACTGAAAATATTGATCATAGAATAGTTTGGTCCATTAGGCAATGGAGTTGAGGTAGTGTGCTGCTGAAAGTAGATTTATGAAGGCAGAATGTTGCTGCAGAGCCAGATAGGCATATGTGAAGTAATTTTATCAGATTTTTTGATGAAATTATGGAATTAGTGAGTGAAAGGAAGTTAAGAATCTTTCACTATGCTAACAGAGAAAAAATGAAATTATTGCTTAAGAGCAGTTAAGAATTCTTAAAACAATATTCACCATGACAAAATTAGTTTAGACATGAGCAATCAAGAATTCATATCCATGACTAATCCAGAAGAAAACATATTTAGAAATAGAGATTGAGCATAGGGTGTTGAAGACAAATCCTAGGCTATTCTTTTTCTCTATTTACTAAGATTATGAGAAAACATAAGAATTATGGAAAACATAGGAAACACATACACAGTTCAGAGAAACTTATTGCTTTAGCAAATGACACAAGAATTCTGCAACTAAACAGAGCTATTCATTTCCATCTTCAGACAACATAAGAACCAGAAATCTCCATCAGCAATTTGTATTATCAAAAATGTCTCCAGAATACAATAGAGCTCTTCAGAAAGTATTACACTGCAACCGAGGAAGGATCAGTGTGATGTTTAGAGATGGAGCATTACTAGAGCACATTCCTTACTAAGATGGGTTGTTGATTTGTTGTAGCATCGGATGTGCTCTAGCCATGAAAATTAGTGGAGACGCTAAATCACATGAGGTCTCCAAGACCCAGAAATGGTTTGGGGAAATTCTACTTGGGTAGAAAGATATTAAAATAATCAATATTTTTAATGGGGTTGCTAAGTCTAAGTTTAGGATAATTAAAATATTAATGGGTATAAAAATAAAAATGGGTGATAATGTTCTAAATGATATGGATCAAGCAAAATCTAATATTAGCCATTGATTAGAGACATAATCTCTACCATTGAATACTCAACAGGAAAAGTATAAGAGGAGGCTTGAGGGTCAGTTGGAGACACACCAAGAATGACCAGTTAGTTCGATTTTCTAGAGCGGGTTTGTTGAGAAAATTTGAACAAGTGATCTGAGTTGTAGTGAGGGGTAGTGAGTACATAGAAGAGAGGCAAAGATAGTCCCAGAGGGTCAGTGTAGAGCCAAATAGGCTAATGCAAAGTCAGCCACAGCTACACAGAGGCAACATGAGTCATGCAGAGACAACTAGTGACTGTGCAGAGGATGAGGGGCCTACGTGGGTAATGAAGAAGGCTAGAGAGATGACGCAAAGAGGAATAGGGTTGATGAAGAGGGTTCTAGAGCTAAGAAAAGGCTAGCAAGGCTAACACACAGCCTTAGAGAAGCGCTGGAAGGATTTTCGTGGGACAGACTAGTTTTGAGAAGTTGAATATATGCTTCCTAGAAGAGGTACAACTGCCGTGCATAAATCTCTGTTAGGTGACCCACTTTGGCACCCTTGTTGTACTCAAGAAATGTGCATAATAATAGACCGTAACAACTATTACACCGGTTCTTCTGCATTGGATTTTTTCGGGGACAATTGTCCAAAAAGAACAGTGTCCCTTGTGTGTTTTACTATTATTTTAGTTGATGATCTGTATATGAGTTGAGGCCGCATTTGCATTTATTTTCAGAATTTATATGAATAAATAGCTTGTTAATGAATACACAAGTAGGTGAAATAAACCAGATAATGTAATAGGAATTTCTGACGTGTTAGACTTAGAAATTCCAATGCCTTCTACCTCTGCCATTATTCATTTTGTCACTATCACCTCATACCATGCATTCCATCATTATGAATCCTTTTGTCAAATACATATATATGCAAATACACCCATTTTTCTTGATCTTTGGTTCTCTTTGACTCACAATTTTTATATTATGATCAGATGCATGAGAATGTCTTGTTCTTAGAGATTTGTGTCCACAATCTCAATCAAGACCATTAACAGTCTATTGGTCTTTGTTTTTTATTGATGCACTCAAGATGGATCTGAATCTTTATGTTTAGGGATTTTTTTACTTCAATTTTATTTGCAACATTTGGTAGGTATTTAGTTATTCAATTGTTGAATGATTAATGCTGGAGATTCCTCCTTTTTTTCATCTAGTTTGCTAGAGAAATGTCCTTGCAATATTCTACTTCATAGTAAGATTTATATTTTTGCAATGACTCATTAACTATAATTTGCATTTAGGTTTGTATTTTCCCTCTTCTTCTTTAAAAAAAAACTATTCAACGTATTGTGCCAAGGATAAATAAGAATACTTCATGTTGTAGAAGCAATTCAAGATTCCTCTTCCACCTTTTCCAACACTTCCAACATTCATCTTTTGCATTCATTCAAATTCCTGCATTCTAATGTAGCATAACATACAAATATTTTCTTTGATGATACAAAACTGAGGTATTTAGAGGAGTCTTGGTGATGTTTTCAAATGTAGCATTGTAGCTTAATCACATATTTCCTTTCTGATTGTAAAAACATGTTCATAATTTTCTTCAGTAGCAGTTCTTTGCAAACGTAAACCAAATCTATGCATGAAATAATCCTTTTTAGAAATTTGTACATGATCTTCTGTTGAGATAGATTTCTTCATATGAACCTTGAAAATATTGTGATTCAAATGTTGATCTCATGATTCTTCACGTTGAAGACTTCTTGGAATTTTGATACAAAGATGAATAAGACTGGCTCCTCTAGGCTTGATGGAAGCATACATGTTTGGAGATGTATCAGTTTTGAATGTAGCATTATAGATTAATTACTTATTGTCCTTTGGATTTAAGAGAAATTTCATTTCCAAAGTAGTCTCTTTCCTTCTCCTTACATACATATATTTGAATAGAATAGAATTTTCTCCTCTGTTTGATGGTAATAACTTTGATTTGCTTCCATGTATATATTTGGATGGATCTCAGGTTTCCATAGATCAAATGGTAGTTAAATACATGGATCATCATAATGTACATTGCTGCATTCTTTATAAACATTTATATTTATCAGAAGATGAATAACTTTGAGAAAATTTTGATGATGTAATCATACAATAAGTTAGGCTTATCTTCCAACATGCATTGAATGCATATGACAATGTCTTAGAAGGACATGTTGCTTGAAAATATTTATTTAGATGTTTATGTCCAAGATATATACATGTGAATATAAAAAATTTCATTAAAGAATCAAATTTTGAATGGTGATACTAATTGATGTTGATATCTCATGAAGAAAGTGGCTTGCTCTCACAATTTGATGATGCTTTTGTTCTTGTTGCTTCAAATTCTTGACATAATCATACTCTTCTTGTTCCTCTTCATTACTCCTTATTTCTCCTAGAATATCCCCCTTATATCATGCTCAATTTCATATACTCTTTAATATTTTAGGTTCTCCTTTTGAAGTCACATTAGTGAAAAGAGTTTGTAGGAATTATCCGATTGGGCGTGGGATCCCCCAAGGGTAGTTTTGGGGCTAAAAGCCCATATGTTTGTCCAATTATGTAATCCAAATGTAAAGACTCCGCTTTTTATGGTTGCGGAGCACGTAGATGTTAAAGAGTCATAGGGTTGTTCACCCTTATTTTGGAAATGTAATGTTGGCTATAGAAGATCTACCCATGGTCCGTGGACCATGGGATTGTATAAATAGAGCTAAGCTCTAAGTAGTTATAGGAATCAATGAAGTAATGAAGATCGAACATGTATGAGAGACAAATTTGAAGTAGAAGTCTAAGTCTTCGGTCATAGTGTAGTTAGAGGCTCTGCAACTGAGTGCAAAGAGGCCTAGAAGTCCACAGTTGAGTGCACAGACCCCTGCAGCTGAGTACGCGGGGTAGGTTGAGTCTAGAATTGTCCGAAAGTATCAATAAAGAGAAGTATTCTACAAATTATGTGTCTTTATTTCCTATTTATGCATCTTGTTATGTTGGGTATGAATTTCACTTATAATGATTTTATGATGCATGAATATATGTAATTGTGTTGGTTAAGTAAATGCAAGTAAGAACATCGGTTTACGCAAAGCTAACTAAGATCTGTTAATAAGATAAGTAAGAAACTTAGCATGTCTTGGGAAATATCATAGTTCGCTGCCATGGTAGTGTAAAAGTATATCAGCCCCAGGTTAGGGCTACGCGAAAGCCAATTGTATCCTTTCAAAAAGGTACTGAAGGGTGGAACAACGATCTAAGCAACCTGCATGAAGGCGGGTCTATTTGAAATAAACTGACATCACATCCATCTCAAGGGTGTGGAAAATTGGTTTTAGCATCCCCCCATATTGCTTCAGGTGAGACTTCAGTCCATGCTCCACGGGCTGATGCCGAAAGGGTCAGTAGTGTAGGGATTTGTTTGGCTAACCAATGCTGAACTTGGGTCAAGCCCCCACAAGCCAACAAATGGTTTCGTTGCCAGGACTAGAGTTTGCATAAGAGATGTGTGATGTTGTATCATTGGAATCCAACTAAGAAAGAAATTGAAGGTTGGTTGGACAGAAGGATTCAAGAGTTTGTGGTACAAGAGAACAAAAACCTGCGATTGTCAAAAGAATAGTGGTTGGACCGATACCTGTATATGGAGATCCACAAAATCTTTTTCACCTCCTTTCCTACTGAGTTATACGAGTGGATCACGAAGCTAGCAGATAGCCAATGAAGGTGGAAACTTGACGGTCCTATTGTGTGGACACACGAGCTAGTGCGAAGGTTGGAAGCGTCAGAGGATAAGATCGCTCATGCTGTCAATCATTAGCTCGATCACATCATAGGAGGATTTGTGACTGAATTCGCGGTCAACACCTTAGTTAGCTATAGTGAGGTACAGTGATGCTTTGTCAAAGGACCGCGAGGTAAGTATCTAAAATCTTTGAATAATTGGATTAAGATATTATTATGTGAAAAATGGGTTATGCAGCTAGATTGATGTTAGGGACTACGTGAAGTGGAAGATTTTATAGAAACAAAGGAAATAAGGGTCTAGAGCATAGCCCCTTGATTTTAGCTTTACGAGAGGATGAAGAAGGGATCACAAATGTCTCTCTGTGAAGTGCTATTTAGTTGATAAAAGAAGGATTCCCACGAATACCACCTCTTCCCACACCACCACCAGCTTCACCACCATCACCTCCAACTTCACCTGTACCACCTCCACCTCCACCACGATTTAGTATGGCAAACATAGTGAAGTTGCCTTTGTTCAAAGGCTTGGGAAATGAGGACCTGGACCAATTATGTTTCATTGTAAGGGCTATATGGGAAGCTCAAGGTGTTACAGATGACCATATAAAGAAAGCGACACTGGTTAGCGCTGTACAAGATCATGCACTGACTTGGTATATTAAGTACTCCAACAATAACCTGAATGCGAGAGTAGCAGACATCTAAGAAACACTAAATAGGGAACTTAGTATGCCTAAATTTGAAGTTCAGTCAATTTTGAGCTTCAAAGATATAGCGATGCGACTAGGCAAGGCACCATGGGAATTGGATCAAATATTGAAATGTCAAATCCATGACGCCAAAATGAATTTGACAGATGGACAACATTGCATGTGGTTTGTGGCTTCGCTACTACCCCAACAAAGGATAAATTTGTCACAACAAAAGATAACAACTTAGGCAAAGGCCTTGGAGATTTCCATGACACTACATGAGACTATGATGCAAGACCATAATCTAGGAGTTCAACAAATCCACGTGCAACTGCAGAATTTTTTCCTTGAGATGCAAAGTCCGAAGTAGGACAGGATGGTTCGACTAGAGGTACGTGCGGAGGTATGGTGCTTGAAATGAAAGAATCAGGGTCATGACAAAGACCATTGTCTGGTCTTTACAAATTACCTTGCGGGAGGAGGACTGATGCCTCTAAGGCCAAAAGCTCAAGCAGGACCTAGTGCGACACCTGCTTTATGGTGTGCTATCTGTCAGGTAGCTGGAAAACATGCCACAATTAACCATCACTTGCTATAGAAGTATGTGCAAGCACCACAATAGTTATTATGCAACTTTTGTAGGTCGGTAGGACATGATGAGCATACTTGCAAGAGCTATGAATTGATGATGGATAGAACTCCCATCTATAGTGTTTAGGCCAAAATGCGGCCCCTTGACCAGAATGCAGGGATGGCATGGATAGGATTTCAGGGGCACAGAGAAGGTCAGGGTAGAAGAGGACCTGGTAGAGGTTGTGGATAGTTGATTTGCTACAATTGCAAAGGGCCAGGACACTATGCCTGTGATTACACTAATCCAACGTACTCATTGTGCAAATATTTCATGCTACTTGATCATGAAACAGAAGATTGTCCTACACTGATAGCTAGGATATGTGAAAAAGGGGCGCTACCTCATCCACCAACTTAGAACTTGCAGATGATGAGGTCAGAGCCATGCGAGGAAGATCCAAACATAAATATAGTGCTCCAGAGTGGAATCGCGATGAGAGATGATAAGGGGAAACAACTGGAAGTACATGGGTTCACAAAGCCCCGACAAAAGAGGTTGAGTTTGATTTGGAGTGCGCTCGTGAAGCATTCATGGAAGCTAAGAAGAGCTTCGTTGAGGTCTCCACTTCAGGAAGCAAGGATAAACCAGAGCCAGAAATGGACCCCTCTATGCTCACAACCTTCCTGGAAACCTGTATGAAGTTACTGCGGGACAATAAGGCTGTGAAAGGGTTACAAGAACTCAACAATAGATGTGTTGAGACTGTGCTAGGTGAACCACATGTAGTCTGAAAGATCAGAAAATATAAGACAAGGACGGGCCGTGAAATGAGACTCACTGTGTAGATCAAAGAATACGAAATGGACCAAGTCATTCTAGATTTGGGGTCAGATGTGAATGTTCTATTGAAACAAACATGGGAGCGAATGGGGAGGCTTGTGCTGCACTGGTCTCTGATTCAGCTGAGGATGGTGAATCAACAGAAAATCATACCCATGGGACAACTGCAAGGAGTGACTATAGATATTGAGGGAGCGAGCATGCTGGCAGACATTGAAGTAATAGAGATTGTTGACGTCAAAAATCTTTTTGTGAACCTATTGGGGCATGTGGTTTGCATACAAGGGCTAATGGTAGACCCCGTGAAGATCACGATGATTCTGAACTTGGAAGAGCCAGGGAGTGTGAAATAGTTGTGCGCTACTCTGGGACATATGAGATATTACAAAAAGTTTATCAAGGGCTATGCCTAGATCACTGTGCCAATGGAAAAATTTTTGAGGAAGGATGTCATATTCTACTAGAAAGATGATTGTAAGAAAAGCTTGGACATATTGAAAGAAAATATGGTTACTGCACCAATTCTAGTCTTCTCGAACTTGAAGAAAGAGTTTCATGTACATGTCGATGCGTCATGTATAGCGCTTGGGGCAGTACTAACAAAGGATGGTGGAGAAGGCTTGGGCCACCCTATCACATTCGTAAGCCATAGATTATCCAAAGTAGAGAAGAACTACTATACCACTAAATGTGAGGGGCTAGCTATGGTGTACGCGCCCCAGAAGTATCAACACTACTTGCTAGGAGCTCACTTTAAGATGTATATGGATCACTTCATGCTAAAGTATCTGGTCAATAAGCTTGTGTTGGGGGGGTGCATTTGTAGATGGATCTTATTGTTCAAAGAATATGATTTTTAAGTTGTTGTGAAGCCTAGACGATTGAACGTGGGACCAAACCAACTGTCGCACATCGAGACAGGGGAGGAACCCACTAATTTGGAGAAAGGATTACCTGATACATAGCTCTTTACTGTGCGTGTCGTGGAAGGAAATAGTGGTGTGCGCGACTGACTTCTCTGTCAATGTTGGGCATATATACAAGATGGGGAATGATGAAATAATGAAAAGGTGTGTACTTGAGTTTGATCGAAGTAGCATCCTCGCAGATGCTCATGGGGGCACCGTGGGAGGAAATTACACAGGGAGAGCAACCGCGTAGAAAATTCTACATGCTGGGTTGTGGTGGAAAACCCTTTGTTATGAAACCAGCTCAAGAAAATATAGAAAATATAGATCAACACCTTAGAATTCAGCCTCTTCGAGGGGGCAACCTCCTTTACATTACATAAATGAACAATTCTTCAATGAT
>APFE030055102.1:86298-117542 GCA_000404065.3 Pinus taeda | reverse complement strand
TGTTCTAAAAAGTATTTAAGGCTATCATGATCCATTTTTACCTTGAAGTGTCTTTCCATTAGGTAGGGTTGCCATTTTCTTAAGTGCATGGAGTATTGCCAACATTTCCTTCTCATAAATAGCTTTGTGTAAAAACTTTCCCTTGATTGGACGACTTTCAAAAGCAATGGGTCTTTCATCTGCATTAAAACAACATCGCTTCCATTTCCTGAAGCATCACATTCCATAATAAGGTTTTTATGAAGTCTTGGTGTAGCTAAGGCAAGTGCTTGCACATTGCTTTTTAAGATGGTCAAAGGCCTTTGTTGCTTCCGGAGTCCATGAAAATGCATCTTTCTTCAATAATGTTGTTAGAGGTGCTGCTATTCTCCCATAATTCTTAACAAACTTGCGATAATACCCTGTCAACCTGGAGAAATCCTCGCATATGCTTTATGGATGTGGGGATTTTCCATTCCTTAATGGCTTTAATTTTGCTAGGGTCTACCTTAACTCTTCATGAGATACAATATGACCCAGATATTCCACCTCTTGTACTCCAAAGAAACATTTGGATCTTTTTGCATATAATTGTTTCTCCTCCAATAGTTGTAGCACCCTGTCAACATGTTCAACATGATCCTTCCAAGACTTGCTGTAGGTTAGTATATCATCAAAAAATACTAACACAAATTTTCTAAGGAATGGTTTGAAAATTGAATTCATCAAACCTTGAAATGTTGAAGGTGCATCGGAAAGGCAAAAAGGCATGACCAAAAATTCATAATGACCCTCATGAGTTCTAAATGCTGTTTTGGAATGTCTTCAATCTTCATTCTGATTTGATGATATCCTGAACAAAGATCCAACTTGGTGAAGTAAATTGATCCATGCAATTCATCCAGTAATTCATCAATGACAGGAATGGGAAACTTATCTTTAATAGTGATCTTGTTGAGCTCCCTATAATCCTGACACATGCACCATGATCCATCCTTCTTGTGCACCAATACTACTGGAGCAGAGAAATAAATTTGACTAGGTTGAATTATACCAGCCTCTAGCATTTCTACAACCATACACAATTTCACTCTTTTGGACATAGGGATATCTGTACGGCCTGATGTTTGGAGGAACACTTCCTGGAATTAGATGAATAGCATGATCATGATCATGCACAGGTGGGAGACCTTTAGGGGTCTCAAATACCTTGGAATGATTATCCAAGACTTTTTGGAGATCTGGAGAAATAGATGATTCCGATATGGAAACATCTAGCGAACATAATTGTGCAATTACACCTCTTTGTTCCTTTTTTAGAAGCTTTGTCATACCATTAGAGCTGATTATCTTTCCTGGTTTCCCTGCAATACCCCTTAATACAACTTCCTTTCCTTCCATAGAAAATTTCATGAAAAGTTCTTGAACATTAAAAGCTATTGTACTCACCAAGGATTGTAGCCATTGGACTCATAATACAACTTCAGCACCTCCTATTGGAATGGAAAGCATTGGGCTAGTCAATACATATTCTCCCATGGATAGCTTGATATTATGGCACTTTCCAGAGCAATTTATTGTTCCTCCATTTGCAACCATCACTTTGACACTCTGGTGTTGGATATAAGAAGCAATTCAATTCTTTTGCTACCTTACAATGAATAAAATTGTGAGTACTCCTAAATCAATCAACACTATTACCTTTTTCTTCTTGATTTGTCCTTCTATCTTGATGGTTTGAGGAGTGGTAATTCCCACCAATGCATTACAAGATATGGTCGGATTCATTTGTTCTTCATCTAGGCTTTGTTCCTGGAGTATATCTCTTCTTTTGACCTTTTTTGCTCCTTTTCTTCTTCCTCTTCACAATCTATGTAAAATAATTTCTTCTCAGCACACTTATGACCTTTAGTGTATTTGCTATCACAACTATAACAAAGCCCTTTTTCTCTTTTTTCTTCCAATTTTTGTGGTGTCAACCTTATAGGTTGTGGAAGACTAGGGGTAACCACACTTCCATCTTTATAGTTCTGAGTGGTATGCTTCTTGGTTGCCATAATTTTGCTTTCCATTTTTCTTGCTAACATAAATGCCTTCTCTAATGAATCAGGTTCCCAAAGGCAAACATCATGTTGGATATTATGATTTAAAGTCCCTATGAACACATCAATCCTATGCTCCTCTCGAATATCTTTTACCATTATGTTCAATTTTTGGAACTCCTCAACATGCTCCATTATTGAACCCTTTTGTTTGAGACTTATCAATTGGCTAAAAAAAGTGTTGCTTTTTGTATCCTCATAATTTGCTATCAATTCTTTCGTAAAAATTGCCAAGTGATAATTTGTTTACGAGAACAAAGCCATTGATACCATACAAACTGATTTGGTTCCAAATATAAAGTTGCAATATGTACCTTTTGTGTGTTTTGCACATTATTGAGATCGAAAAATTGCTCCATTTGTAATATCCATGTTGTGGGATCCTTGCCATCAAACTTCCTCATATCTATTTTTGGAATATGGTGGTTCTTCGATCCCACATTAGGGTCTAAGAAATCATGATTAACATTTCTTTTGTTTGCGTCATGAGTTTCCTTTACTACCTTTTCACCATTAGTAAGTATTTCTTGTAGAAGATTTGTCAAATCTGTCTTCAAATCTGCCATTCCTGTCTTCAAATTTGTGTTCAAATATATCTTCAAGTTGTCCATCTTAGCTTCCATGCCATTCATCTTAACTTCCACACCATTTATCTTAGTTTTTGTTAGCTTTTGTGAGAGTGACATTTGTTGCACTTGTTCTTGTAATTTTGATATATCATGTAGCATTTCTTCCTCTTCTTCATGAGTCATGCTAGATCTTTCAAGTTCCTTACTATGTGTTTGCATTTTCTTTCCTCGGGGCATCAATTACCGATAATAATGCTCTACTATGCCCTTTGAATTCCTTCAAAATAAATTTAAAAAATATACACACCTTTTTTCACTTTGTAGGAGCTCGCTATTGCCTATGATGTATCTCTTTACTTTCTGATCATCCAGTTTTGAAATTGTGACCTGCAGTAGCCCTCTGTGTCCTCTTTCCAATGCCACCAGTCTGACCCAAATTGGATTCTCCAAGGAAGAGTTATGCGAAATCTCCCACAGTGACTTGATTATAGACTAGTTCAGTAGCGCGAAATTGTATGACGTGCCACGAGTCACTATTTCAACCTTTGACTCTGAAAAATATTTAAAAGAAACTACAGTCCGTCCTCTTTTTGTAAATTCTTACGAAATTTCAATCCAATTCTCAGAGAGAAAGTTATGACGATTTTCCCCAGGTCACATGTTTGGAATGCAATTCAGGAATCTGCAAAAAGACCAACTTCCTTAGATCGTATCTCCGCAAATATAGCGCGAAACGCTCTGAAATTCGGACCCAAGGTTCAACGCAATGTCTTCTCAAATGGATTTTTTTTTAGCTTCTGAAACATCGCAGACAACATGTTATAGCGAAAATTCCACGATGACCTATTTGGAGCAGTGAAACCCTAGAATCCAAGGCTCTGATACCAAATGTTATGAAACCAACTTAAGAAAAGATAGAAAAGATAGATCAACGCCTTAGAATTCAGCCTCTTCAAGGGGGAAACCTCCTTTACATTACATAAATGAACAATTCTTCAATGATTCAAATAAAAAAATCTCCTTTCTATATATAGGAGGCTAAAGAGTCACAATATAACCCAGCCGACCTAATAATAATAATATAAAGCCACAAAAATAACAATAGAGGGATTCTATGGGACACAATAATAACAATATGGGGATAATAGGGGCACAACAATGTTAATAAGGGATGAAACTACAATAGTAATGGGGTAATCACTAGTATTCTAGGGACCCAACACCCTTCATCAGGATTCAAAAGCATATTGCAAAGCGTATGATGTATGTCAAAGAACAGGCAGGCCATCGTGGAGAGATGAAATGCCTTTGAATCCACAAATGACATTGCAACCCTTTGAAAAGTGGGAAATAGATTTTATAGGACCCATTCATCCTCAAGGAATGACAGGCACAAGGTACATTATCACTACGATAGAGTATTTGACTCGTTGGGCAGAAGCGCAGCTGGTGAAGGATTGCACGGGTGTGACTGCTGCGAAGTTTCTATTTGAGCATGTACTAACATGATTTGGATCTCCAAAGATTTTGATGAGTGATCAGGGTATGCACATTTTGAACGAAACAATTAGTGCGTTGACGGAAGAATTTCAGGTGTATCACCAAAAGAGCACACCTTATCACCCACAAGCTAATAGGACAGTGGAGGCATTCAACAAAGTGCTTGAAAATGCACTGAGCAAGGTTTGCAATGCTCAACAATGTGATTGGGACCTACGCATACCTGCAGTGTTATGGGATTATCGGACGACATGAAAAAAATTAACGGGACAAACACCCTTTGGGTTGGTATATGGAGTTAAAGCTGTGACGCCTATGGAATACATCATACCTAGTTTGCACATAGTAGCACTCATGAGTATGACAGATCATGGAGCCTTAGAAGAGAGATTTTTGGCTGGATTTCACGAGCAGGTGCAAAAGAAGTGTGAAAAAGCGTGGCATGACCTACATATTAAGATGCACACCTTCAAGGTAAATGATCTAGTTTTATTGTATGATAGTAGGTTTGAAAAATTCCTTAGAAAATTTAGGATGTACTGGTTTTGGCCATATGTTATTAAGGAGATTATCGATGGAGGTGCAGTACAATTGGTCAACTTAAATGTAAAACCCTTCCGAGGAAAGGTGAATGGTAGTCACTTGAAGCCATACACCGGTGATCCGGCCATCTGACTATATGAAAGTAGCACAGTCTTAGCACTCCAGGCAGCTGAAAGGAGGCACGGGACTATAAACTACACTGCCTGGGTTGGAGAGCTATGTGATTTCAGCACTGCGTGAAGCAGCGAAGTGTCCCAGGGTCCATGACAACGCGAAGACAACTGTGCTAGCATGCAGGTCCACTAGAAAGTGACTGTTAAAGTCACTATTCATGATTTGATGGTCGGTTTGAGGCCAAATGGAGTGGGTGATAGGAATTTAAGGCAAACTTTATGGACTAGATTATTGTAAATCTACCACCAATCTAGCATTAATGGGTTGAATGTGGGGGGAGTGGTCAAATTTGAATTCAAAAAGCGCTATAAATTACAAGTGGCTATCCAATGAAAAACACTTGGAATTTTAAAAATTCAGTTGTTGTGCTATTAGCTGTGTATGGACCTTTTGAATTTTGAGGCTTTGAGAGCAAGTTCAATGTTTAAAACATTGTTGAAGGAGATGTAGGACCTCCTAACTTGAATGATGTCAACACCCAAGGAAGCCGCACAGGAAAGTGCGGAAATAGAAGCCCCAGAGAGCACTGGAGTAATATTTGAGGTCCCTAAATCACCCAGAACACTGAGACCTAATAAGGATAAGCAAGCTATGATATCAGTGCACGTCTCACTAAGAAACCCATAGAGGACCAAGCTCACCATGCAGGAAAAGGGGAAGGCCATTAATCTGGAGGCTGATGAGCAGGAATCTGAAGAAATCTTGGTTGATGAGGAGGACAAGGAAATGGAAGTTGAAACCCAAGGTGTGGACCCTATTACCTAGTTACAAGAATATGTTCCTCCATGCAAGGGTAAATCTAAGGTCCCAAAGGACATAGATGAGAGCAAGAGCTCCCTGCAAACCCCGTTGCTCCCAGATGATATTATTTTTGAGGGTTCGCACTTAGGGTGGGTTCTTGTACTAAAATTCGAAGATTAGGACCTCGCGTATGATGAGAAATTCCTGCATCTAGCGATTGAGTAGCTAATGTGCCAATGGATGGACGTGACGACTTGAACGATTGAATTGGAGTTGCGCAAATGGCTCAAGGGTGTAGAGAAAGCTAGATTGCTTAACTTGCTCTGGGTGTTGCATTACCATTGTGCCCTAGTGACCGTCTTCATCATCAAGCAGTTGCTCTTCTAGGTGCGTGATGGGTGTTTGTGGCTGGAGGAGCCCATTCCCATCACAAGCCAATTGAGTCATCCAATCACATGGTTTCCTTACTCAGGGGAGGATCTAGCCAATATATTAGAAGGAAAAGGTGGCGAGTTGGTCCTCGTGGAAGCAATGAAGAAGAAGTTCAAGTTGGAGAAGAAGAAGCGAGGATATGCCATCTCCAGTATTAACAACCATGCAGTCAAAGTAGCGACACAAATACTAGCAGGGAAAGTGATGCGGAAGTGATGCATAGATGAGGTACCAGCGCCTGTGATTGCACTAGCATCCCACTACGTAGAAGGAGTCCAGTTCAACTAGGAAAACTATCTATGCGGCGAGTTCATGGCAAACTATCGTGAGGAAAAGGAGCAGGGAAAAACATTTCACTACACGTGGCTCCTGTTATTGCCCATACTAGTGGCATGGGAGTTGACTAAGACAACCAATTCCCTTTGGTCATGCCAGACCTTCAAGAGGCAGTGAAGTACGCTTCACTGTGGGCGACCAAGGATGCACAACATATCAAAGAAAGCAATATCTTTTGGATCTTTATGGAGATGAATATCTGGATGGGGATCAATTGCAAGCCGCGTTTGTCACCCACAGTATATGCTAGTTTCTAGAGCTTTGTAGAGTTCAAAGCGGATTTCCACCATGTCTTTATCAGGGTGCAGAAGGACCCTACGAAGACATGGCATAACCTACCATACCTGGTGACTGATGATATAATTTTCACAGTCCTTGAGTCTTAGCCACCAGAATGGTGTGCTCCAACAGGATCCACGGTGGAAACAGACAAGTCGACCGTGCAGTGCAAGAAGGAAGAAGAAAATCTCTAAATTGCGTAGCTGGTGGAGAAGAGAAAAAAGGAGGAAGCATAGGCTAAGGCCCAAGTAGTGCATGATTCTCCGAAATTGGCAGAACAATAGAAAACAAGAGGAGAAGAGCGGAAGGACAAAAGTCACCTTCACCCAGGACTGAGGCAGAAACAAAGATAGAATAGGGTGGTACAGATCCATAGATGACGTCCACCCAACTCAAGTGTTTGTGACTGTGAGAGCAGACAGTGCCACAAAAGAAAACCAAGGCATCAAAAACATCCTTCAACCCAATCAACCTCACTGAGGGAGATTTGCATGATATCAGAGAAATGGTGAGGGATGTCACCACGAAGGTCCTCCAACAGTTTGAAGAACAACAACAGTTGGTATTAGGGGCTCTCCAAATAGAGTTGCGGGAGTTGTAGGTTCGCACTCTAGAGGCTGGCATAGTGTCCACCAGCCTCGTGATTGACACTTAAACTGCCGAGGAGATGTTGCACACAAGAGTGACCAATACGATAGTGCTACTAGATAGGGCACTTACTATAGAGAAGGAGGCTGACAGGCCCACAGTTAGCAATTTGAAAGGGGTAGGATTGAACATGGTCATGCTCCCTTGAGAGACGCTCTACCTCTTGCAGGATGGAGTCACCGTGGAACTCGAGCCTCAGGAGAGTCACGCTCTATAGGTGATGAACGAGTAGCGCATCAACATCGAACAGCTGGGCCTATAGCACAATGAGGCAGTGGAGAAAAACAAGAAAATAGTCTAGGTAGTGGAGGAAGCTTGCCGAATGGTCCCAGAGTTGGACATTCAGGTAGAATAACGGGTGGAGGCGCGCATCCACAAGTTAGCCACAAGGGTACACGATGCTAAAAAAGAGATGGCCAGGGTTCAGCTGGAGCTGAACCTGCAGATCTTAGAAATGTAGTTGAAGGCTCAACCTTCAACTCCACCAAAAGTCAGGGAACAACATACCACCATTGTTACAACAGTAAAAGTGGCGTTTGACAGTGTAGTGATAGATTGCATGCATCTTTTTGAAAAGTCATTCGAGTTCCTAACCACCCTGAAAGAGGACTCGAATGTAGAGTGCTTGGAGATGGAGGTGCATGAGCTACAACAAAAGTATGAGAAGGTCAAAGGGACCGCGCAAACAATTGCCCTTACATAGAGGCTTGCATGGATGTAGGAGACAAAGGCACTCAAGGAATAGCTGGATGCCACTCGATGTAAAGAAGCTATCTTAAAAGAATGCCTGCAACCATGGATAGATGAGGATTATGCGATCACAGCCTCGATTGAAGGAAATCTCGCACAATCGCAAGTAGCTCGCAGAAGATTCAGGACAACAATTCAGCAGCAATCACCGAGTAGTGAGTGGACGAAGTCCAGCAGGCAGCCACTCAATGTATTGTCGAAGTTGCAGTGATCCAAACAGAGCTGGGAGGTCTTTGTATTATGATCTTGACACCTACAGAGTGACATGAGGGTGAGTAACAATGTTTGTATTGGGGGCCTGTTGGGCATGAAATCCCCCAAGGGTAGTTTTAGGGCTAAAAGCCCATATTTTGGTGCAATTTTGTAATCCAAATGTAAAGTCTCCACATTTTGTGGTCACAGAGCATTTAGATGTTAAAGAGTCATAGGGTTTTCTGCCCTTATTTTGGAAATTTAATGTCAGCTATAGAAGATCTACCCATGGTCCATAGACCATGGGATTTTATAAATAGAGCTAAGCTCTAAGTAGTTAGAGAAATCAATGAAGCAATGAAGATAGAACATGTATGAGAGATAGCTTTGAAGTAGAAGTCTAAGTCTTGGGTCGTAGCATAGGTAGAGGCTCTGCAACTAAGTGCGTAGAGGCCTGGAAGTCCACAGCTAAGTGTGCGGTCCCCTGTAGCTAAGTGCATAGGGTGGGCTGAGTCTGTAATTGTCCAAAAGTATCAATAAAGAGAAGTATTCTACAAATTATACGTATTTATTTCCTATTTATGCATCTTGTTATGTTGGGTATGAATTTCACTTATAATGATTTTATGATGCACGAATATATGTAATTGTGTTGGTTAAGTAAATGCAAGTAAGAACATCGGCTTATGTGAAGCTAACTCAGATTTGTTAATAAGATAAGTAAGACACTTAGCCGGGCTTGGGAAATATCACAGTTTGCTGCCATAGTAGCGTGGAAGTATATCAGCCCTAGGTTAGGGCTACATGAAAGCCGATTTTATCCTTTTGGAAAGTCACTAAAGGGTGGAATAGAGGGCTAAGAAACCTACATGAAGGCAGGTCTAGCTGAAATAAACTGACATCACATCCATCTCAAGGGTGTGGAAACTTTGTTCTAGCATCCCCCCATAATGCTTCGAGTGAGACTTTAGTTCATGCTGCACAAGCTCATGCCGAATGGGCCAGTAGTGTAGATATTTGTTTGGCTAACTAACGCTGAACCTAGGTTAGGCCCCCACAAGCCAACATATCCCTAACTTATTTCTCAGTTATTCAAACAGTTCTCTAGCAAGAGTTTTTGTAAATATATATGTTATTTGTTCTTTTGTGGGTATGTGCTCCATCTTCATTGTTTTCTTAGCCACTTTTTCTCTAATAATGTGGTACTTTATAGGTATCTATTTAGTCCTCGAATGAAGCATAGGATTTTTTGAAATGATTATTGTGCTTTTATTGTTGCATTTGATAGGTATAAGTTCAGTAAAATTTACCTTCATATCTTATATTGTCTGTTTCATCCACAACACTTTTGTGCAACGAGCTACAACTACTATGTATTCTTCTTCTACTATAGATAGATAAACTAATGACTATTTCTTTCTTAACCAAGAAACAAAAGATGCTCCTAGGTATAATGTACCACCACTTGTACTTTTTTTTTCATCCACACAACTAGCCCAAGCCACATTTGTGGATGTTGTCAACATAAAGCCATTACCATTTGGATACCATGGTCCATATTATGTAGTCCCTTTCAAATATCTGAATATCCTCTTTGCTACTAATAGATGACTTTTTTTAGGTGCTGATTGGTATCTTGCTACTAACCCGACTGCTAACATTATATCTGGTCTAGAATTTGTTAAGTATATCAATCTTCCTATCATAGATATGTAAATATTTTGATTCACATGATGCGATTAATCATCTACACATAGCTTGCATTCAGTTTCCAAATTCATTACACAGGTCTCCAAACTCATCCGAGGTAAATTCGCCTCCTATGTTTGAACTTTTTCACTTTATCTTGCATCTTGTTTGATTTTGTCAATTCCTTGAATATTTTGAGCTTCTCAAATGCTTCTGACTCATTTATGAGAAATTCCACCCAAGTTAATCTCAAATAATCATCGATTACTAGCATGCAATATTTCTCTCCTCTTGGTGCTTCTGTTCTTGAAGGCCCACACAAATCCATATGAATTAGTTGCAAAGGCTTACTACTTGATAGTTTATCTTTGACATTGAAGTATCTTCATGTTTTTTTACCCATTTGAGTCTAATGATGTGATCGAAATTGAGATTCCCCAATTTATTATACCATAGCCATGATTCATCTTGTTTTCTAGTGTAGCATTCTTCACTCTCTTCCTTCCAAATATATACATTATTCTCAGTTAGAACTCCTTTAGTTAGAGTATTAACTATAGATGTTGATGTAATTTCACAATATTGATCTCTAAAGAGAACATCACAACCTTTATCACACATCTGACTTACACTCAACAAATTATGTTTTAGACCATCTACAAATAGTACATATTGAGCCTCTCCTCTTCCGTTATTCATACTAATTGTACCATTTCCTCTAATTCTTCTTGCTTCATCATTACTGAATGTGACATTTCCACTTTTATTTTCATCCAGGGAAATAAACTCTCTTTTATCTCTTGTCATATGTCTAGAGCAACCACTGTCCATGTACCATTTATTTTTTTGATCTTGAGCATACAGAACTAAGTCACACTTATCAGGTTTCTTTTCTTCTACCTTCTTTCTCCATTACATGCATCCATTTGTTCTATAATTATTCTGAGATGTTAATCTGTTGTCTTTAGGCTAACATTTATATGACTTGTGCCCAAAGTTGTGACAATAGAAACATTTAGTGATATCAAGGAGGAGAGAAAATACATTTTTTTCTAGATTCGTGTTTGTTTTAATGTTTGTGAATCCATTCCTTCTTCTCTTGAATTTACCAAATCAATTCTTTTGACATAAGCTCTAAAATCTATGGATTTATGTCCAAGTTTTTTACAACAGCAACAATATCCACAAAAAAAAAAATTGTACTTGGTCGTGGATGTTGTTTGAAAATACAACCATCTTTACATTTGATAATCTTGTCTCTTGAAGAAGTATGGTTTCTGATAGATTGTTGTTTGATTGTCCATTCCTTTTTCCTTTTGTACTTTTCCAACAATGTTTCTTTGCCGCTGTTCATTTGATGTTGAAGTTTTGCTCAAATTTTTGTTCTCAGATTGATGTGAGTTGTCATTTTCTCCCCTAGTAGCTTTTAAAAAGGTGATTGTCCTTTTATCCTCTACCTTAGATTTATTGGATTCTCCTTCATAGCCTAACCTAGTCTTTATTAGAGGATACCTTTGAGCATTTAACATCACATCCAGTTTTTCAGACCCTTTTATCTATTGAATATTCATGTTTAGTTCAATTTGAGCCTTCTCTAGCTTCTTCTTCAGGCTTACCACCTTCTTCCAATCTTTCACACTCTGAGTTTTTCTCTTTTATTTGCTGCATCAAAATTTCTTCCACCTTCTTTGCTTCTTCAAGTTCAAATTTCGACTTGATAATGTATTTTGAATTTGATTCTTCTTTTACATATTTCAATAGGATATCATTCTTCTTTCTATTCTTTAGTTTAAGCCTTTCTATTTCATCTAGGGCACTGATCAACTCCCCCTCAAGGTCTATCTCACCTTCCTCTTCTTCTTCATATTCCTGGAAATCTTTTTCAAGTTCTTCCAAGGGCATCAACATGAATTAATTGGTTGCATCTTCACTAGATGATTCATTGGAACTTTAAGATACATTGTTATCTTCTTGATCATAGAAACATTTTTTTTTAATTTTCTCCCTTTCTGCATTTTCTTAAACTTATTATTCTCTTTCCCTTTAGGCTGATTTTCATCTTTCTTATAAGGGAATTTTAAAAGCATAATACCCCACTCTTCCACAATTAAAACACTTAAATGGAATTTTTCCTTTGTACTTACTTCTGCCTTTCTTCAACCTTCTAACAGATTTTGCTTCTTCTTCATCATAACTTGAGCATGAACATTCATTTTCTTCTATGGACTTGTCTGCCTTGAAAGAAACCTCTCTAGTGTCTACCTTCCCTTTTGAAATTCTCACCTCATACTATCAAAGAGCTGAGTAGTTGATCCATGTTCAAAGTCTCAAAGTTTGTTGTCTATTCTATAGCTGAAACCTTAGAATTGAATTTAGAATGTAATGACCTCAATATTTTTTGAATTATTACACTTTCTTTGATTGTTTCTCCTAGACCCATCATGATATTTATGACTTCATCAACTCTTAAAACTAATTTAGCTATATCTTCATCTTCATTCATTTTGAAGGTCTCAAACTACATTCTATACACTTGTAATTTGGCCATCTTTACCTTTTTATCTCCTTCATGAATATTGTCTAATTTAACCCAGATATCTTTGACTGTCTCACAATGCATTACTTTGATAAATTCAGACTGACATAGGCCACTCAGAAGTTCATTCATAGCTTTTACATTAGTTGTAAACTTTAGTTTGGCATGTTTGTTACTAGTTGTTTCCTTTGGTTCTTCATACCCTATCATCAAAACAACCTAGACTTATATTCCTAGAGACATTAAATATGTCTTCATTCTCACTTTCCAGAAGGCATAGTTTGTACCAGTGAATAGAGGGGATTTATTTGTTGAGTGTCCTTATTAACTATCCATTTTACTGAATTAGGGCCTCCTTCTGGTTGTTAGATTGCTACTGAATGAACTTGGCTCTGATACCAATTAGTATTTATGATTGGAAATTACGGAGAGTGGGGGTGAATATGTAATTTAAATTATTTACTTTGCTCAACTTAATTTTATAGCTACACAACTAATGGTTTATGTATGTGTTCTATTATTATTGAATTCCTTTTGAAAGTGCTAGAGAGATATATTTGCAGATATATTTATCAATAATTCAAGAACATTCACAAAACATTCAAGAATCAACACATGAAGACATGAGATATTAGTGGAAACCCCAAAGGGAGAAAACCACGAATTTTAGGTTGAAATTTATGTGAAGGAAAGCTACTACTCCTTATTACATCATATTTTTGTAGGCTCCAACCTACAAGAGGATCCTACCTAAAAGGGAGCTCCTACTTCTACCAATTTTCTATAGGCTACAACCCATAGGAGGCTCCTACCTCAATAGGCTACAACCTATTCCTTATCATGCTACAACACATAAAGGGGAAAAAACATCTCAATCAGAACATCAAGTCCCAAATGTTGGTTACCTTATATACAATTATGTTGTCAAGTTTACTGTTGCACTGCTTCTCCTTTTTGATTTTGTGCCTCTTCTGTTGTTGCCCATCAATCTTCTTATGCATACTACTTCACTTCAAAAATAGTTATGTTTCCATTCCACATTGTATATTTTATAAGAAAGCCATATTGGTTGTTTGTATTCTTTGTAGGAATATGAAATGAAGCATTGTCTCTTATACTTCCAAAAACTTCTCATAAGCTTGTGTCTTCATTTTCAGTTTTGAAAGAAACTTTGTAATATAAAATAGAGATAAAATAAAGCAGCTGAACCAGTGATGATTACAAAGAGACAAATCAGAATTGTATTATCTACATTTTTTTGTACAATGAAAGCATATATTTTCCAAATTTTGTCTGAATACTTTATGTTCCACTTGACCATATTCAAACTTCACATTGATTATCATAGCCTTTTCACTTCACATCATTTTCAACCTTTTGCATTCAAGCATAAATTATCACCAATTCAACATTCAACATTCAATGCGAATTATCACCAATGTGGTTAATGACATCAATGCCAATATTACCAACAATTATATTGTAATGATGCTAGTATAATCGTTTAAATATGTAACAACACCTTGTTAAGCCTCTAATTTTGGTAACAAATTTCATCCTAGGAAGTTTTTTAACCTTATTGAATTATGTATGTTTCTAAACACAGATAATCGATAGAGTTTTTCTTCCAGCTTAAACCCCAAATCTAGGGTGGAATTCCTTGATAAGGTATTGGTTGAATTCTAGTGTTATATTGAGTCTTTGAAAAAGTATATTTGGAAATAATTTAAGCATATCTGGCTAAATTATTTTATTACAAAAATACTTGGTCTAAACTAGATTATAATATGCCACATAATTGGGTAAATTATTGAGGGCCTGAGTATAAATGTGTTTTCCCCTTTCAAGGGTTGATAATTTGACGTAAAAAAATATTTTAGTGCATGGTCCCCCATATTTAGACACCATGGCTAAAATATTCGTGGGTGGAAAGATCATTAAACCTTTATAGTGTCAATTAATTAATTTTTTTGGCAAAATTAAAGAAGAATCCTATGCCAAAAAATTAATTAATTTTGAGTCAAACAATGATTAAAGATAAATTAATTTCTCTCCAAGTGGAAAATAGTAAACAATTTGTGGGTCAAAGGAAAGTCAAATTTTGGGGAAAATGGATATTTTAACAAAATTTAAGCCCTTGGACATTGGTGGAGACAAAGTCAAATTTTTGAGAAAATTAATCCAAAATATTTGTTTTTGGATTAATTAGAAGTGGGTTTTAAGAAAAAATAGATTTTTCCTCAAAATTAAAAATTTGACAGTGGAGATTAAAATTTGATGAAGTTATTTTCAATGTTCGAGATTATTTTGATGATGATCATGCCAACTAGACATTATTTTCCAGTTGGAGGGATTTCTCTATATAAAGAAGTCATTTTGTCTCTATTGGATATCTTTGGATGTTGTAATTCTTGAATATTGGTATTGAGCTACTGTGCTACTGGGAACATTTTGCATCATAATAAAAGGACTTTGGGGTTCAGTTCATGGTGTTTTTCTTTCACTAATTTGTGGTGTGTATTAGTTATGTGTGATCCTATATTGTGCTAAATATTGCTAAATCATTAATATTTCATTTTTCAGAGATAAAACATTCGATTGGTACGTGTTATCTTAAGTGATCTAATTCACCATATGATCTAACAATTTCATTTGAGAAATTATATAGATTTATAGGTGTGCTAGGCTTTGTGCTCCAAGTTCATAGACAGTGGGGAAGAGCTGATTATGTTTAGGCTCTGAGATTTCTTTATGGTATTTAATTTTGCAGGAGGGTTTCAACAAATATTTATTTTTCAAAATTTACTTTTTTATTGTTATTTATCGAAAATTCTTTCACCAATTGTTTTTTAAATTTGTAAATATTGTATATTTGAATTATTTCTAACCCATTTTTTTTTGCAAGATGTGAGGTTTTATTATACTTTGGGGTTTTGTATTTTTGTATATATATTTGGGTCTTGGAATTCTTTGATTTTATTTGTGCAAGTGAAATTCAAGTAGATCAAGAGAATTTTTCTCTGGTTTTGAGGTAGATCTAGGCCTAGGAAGGAAAGATCTAGCCTTCAAGCTTAACGTCCAAACTGAGGAGAAAGTTGTCTAGCCATTTTGTAGTGAGTTCTTAAGGAAAAAATTGTTTGCAAGGGCTAATTTTTCTTTTTTAGGTCTTTGAGCCTAGGTGTCCTCCATTTTGGCCTAGTTGTCAGACCTAGTGGCCTCCTAAGGCCTTTGATCCCCCTCTTTTCGTTGGTTGTAGCCCCTTTAGGTATAGATGTGGCATCTAAAGGACTTCGACCCCCTTCCATGGCCTACCTTTAGACCTCTAAGGGCCTTCACATCCCTCTCTCCCCTTGTGGTGGGCTTAGGGAGCCTCTTCTTCCCCTTGGCCCCCCTTCAAGCCCTAGCAACAACCCTCTAAGGGTTGTTCCCTTAGCAACTGACCCTTCTAGGGTCTCTCCTAGCCCTGTGTCAACCTATAAGGGCTTGAAGTAAACCATTTTTGGAACATCTTGGCTCTATCATCCCTTTTCTGGCCTCATTCATCCTCTCTCTGGCCTTGTTCGACCTCTAGCCTTTTCTTATGCTTCTTTTAGCCCTAGTATTGGGGTTTTCCTAGCCTTGAAGCCTTGTATTTGTTCATCTCTAAATTTGTTATTTTTGAGTGTTATAACATTGTGGTTTTATAGAGATATTAGAGCTAACTTGGTGTTTTAGGTAGCCAAGGTCATTGGAAGTCAAACTATCTTCAAATAGGCCCTTAGGCCTCTTGGTTTGCCTCTCGTCTCGTCATTTTCTTCTATGTTTCACTAAAACCATTTTATGCAGTCACATAGATCTAATAAATCCATTATAATTGACCAAATATCATATAATAATCACTCAAACTGATTAGCTAATTGTTGGAGCATATTTGGCACCTTGTTGTTTTATAAAATATTGAATCATTAATTTTCTGAATCTTTTCAAGTCTGATATATGTTATTTTGAGGTCTCATATGAAAATTAAATGTCTCATTTATAGAATCTAATTAATCTTATAATCAACCATAATTAAATTTCAGGCTTAATGTGTTTATTTTATAACTTATCTTTGACATCTTGTATCATTTTTTGACTGCTGATATAAAATTGCAGACCTCTAAAGACAAGATTACAACAGTGATAAGTCACATTTAAGTCTCTAAAATTGCCTAAGAAACTTTTGTAATTCATAACTATTTATGGTTGAAGTGATTTGGACTTAAATATTGGTCATTGACATCTATTTTCACTCTTGCATCCTCACACATAAGGGCTCTAATCAAGTTGATAAAGTGTTTGGATAATTGTGATAAGTGACATTGTGATATTGTCTCTTGTTTCTATTATCATTATTGGATAATTAGATATATTTCTCATCGATTTAATTGGATATATCTTGTGGATTTCATAATCAAGTTTAATCACGATTGTGATAATAAATCTAATTGTGTATCTAATTGGCATATTGGTAGCTCATTGTTGTAATCTTGAAGTTGCTATTTGTATCAAGTAACATTAATCTTGTCTTTTGTGAAATTCTCTATTGGTCACATTTTATAGCACCATTAAGTTTAAGCACTTTCTCTTGTGGTTGATATTTTCTATTGTTTAAGTATTTAGTTGTTCACAATTGAATATCACTGTAATTGAGTACTTAAGTAATTAAATAGTCTCACCTTAAGAGCACTTATATCTTGCATTTTCATCTTAGGACTAGCCTCTTACATTAATTAATTAACTTCCAAGCTTAAGCTTTATCTATAGAGAAATAGGCCCACCTTTCGAATCTAGATTGAGGAGTCTAGAACCTCTTTATTAGTAAACACGGTGACCTTACAGTCATCAGAGCAAAAGTCTTTATAGTGCCAAAGGCATCAGGTAGTTAGAACCCAAGGGGAGGTATAGTTAACCAATCCATATCTTGATTTCCCTTGGTTTCTCTCTCACAACTTACTCTACATACAAGCTTCAAAACAATTGAGAGGAAGGATATACTTAGAATAGGCATATAACTTAAAATAAACCAAGTTTTTCATCTCAGGTAGATTATAGGATTTGCATTTTATTGAGGACAATGAAACATCCTTAAAGGAACAATTGTTCATCCGGTGACTTGGTAAATAATTTGTTTTAAGCAAGTAATTGACTCCATTTAAGGAATTGGGCTTCCACAATAATTTAATCTAAATAATTTAACCTACTAGTTCAACCAAGTTGCTAGACCTTTTAGTTGTGTCTCCTAGACTTTTTGGTTACCAGCAAGTCTCCCATCTTCACATTACATAAGGACTAGCCCCCATAGTTGATGTAAGGAGATAGCTAGAACAGAGAGGGAGGGGATCATAGTGACAACCCCCATCATGAGCATTGTCTCCCCTTGCCTATATAGTTTTGGGGACAATAGGGGTCAAGTGCATATTTTAGGTCTCTAAAAATAATCAAATGGGCCTAATAAAATATACAATTTTGGGGCCCATCAACTTGTGTAGTATCTCCTATCCCTGTACATGGATTTTCCTAATATTCTCATGAATTTTTTCATCCCTCAAGGCATCCCCTGTAATACCATCCCTCACTCCTCCTATGCTTACCATAAGTAATATCCTAAGGTGAAGGCGACAAATATCCAAAACAACTTTCAAATGGGGAGTTACTAGTAGCAATGTCGATTTCTCTATTATAAGAGTGTTTCATATATACCAGATTTTCATCCTAGCTATTAAAATGATTTTGATTATAGTCCCTTAAAAGTTGCTCCAAAGTCTTGTTTACTACTTATGTTTTCCCATTTGTCTGGCGATGGAATGTTGTAGACATCTTCAACTTCATTTATGTATTCTTGCACAATGTATTCCAAAAGGCATTGAGAAATATCATGTCCCATTCTGGAATGATGCTCCTTGGTATCCCAAAGTGCACCCAGACTTGTCCAATGAACATTGTTTCTACTTATTTTCCAGTAATGGTGTTTTCATAGGGCATCAGAACACACATCTTTACAAACTTTTGAACTACCATGAATAGGTTGTCATGTCCCTTCCTAGTTGTTGGTAAACCTCCTACAAAGTACATGGAAATGATTTCCTTAGGACGAGTGGGTATAGGGAAGGGATGATATAGACCCTGTTTCCTATTACTAGGCTTGCTATTAGAACAAAGCATACATCCTGTTATAAACCTAGCTACCCATCCTTGCATCTTGGGCCAATACCTTTGCAAGTTGGAAACTGTATTCCCTACACCAAAGTACCCTCAAACATTAGAGGTGTGAGCCTATCTGATTAGCTACAAACACTCACCTTTAGGAACACATAACTTATCCATCATGTAGAGTAACCCATCCTAGAGATGGTAGTCAATAATGATGTCACCATCATGCACATGAATATCGTTCTGCAACTACTGAAACACCTCCTTGAAGTCCCCATCCTTCGAATATGCCTCTCCATATGTATCATATTTGAATATCTCCATTTGCATAAGAGTTCCTAAAGATATGATCTTTGAAGTGGATGGCCTTGAAATCATGTCAGCCAACTTGTTTGCGCTTCACTTCTTATACTTGATTACTAAATGAAATTTCTATATAAAACCCACTCACTTGTAATTCTTGGTCTATTGTGGATTACTCTAGGCATGTAGGTAGTGGCTAGTGATATGTGTGGATTACTATGTTTTTTCCCATCAGATAGTGTTTCCACTTCTTCACAAATTGCACCAGGACATAGATTTCCTTGTCATAGGTAGGGTAGTTAAGAAATAACCCATGAAATACTTTATAATGGGAGCATACAAGCCTTCTTCCCAACATCAAGACTGATCTCATAGCATACCCAATCACATGTCTCCACTTTGAAGGGCTACTACAAATTCAGCAATCCCAGAAATAGTGCTTGATTTATCTTCTTCTTTAGCTCCTCAAAGACCCTCTACTGACCCTTCCCAACTAGAAACTTTTTCCACTTGTTGTTATGGCGTGGAGTGGCACTGCTACTACTAAACACAAGGCTATGAATTTCCTCAGGTACTGTGTTTTCCCAACAAAACTCCTAACCTCATAAACATTAGTAGGCACCATCGGTTTCATGATGGCCTCCATCTTGGAAGGATTGATATTAATCTCTCTTCCACCTATCACAGACCCTAGATACGCCAAAGGCTACTGTGTAAACTCACACTTCTTTACATTTTCTTGCAGTTGGTACTTCTTAATTCCTCAAACACCTACATCAAATGTGAAACATTCTCCTCCCAAGTAGCATTGTATAACAATTTATCATCCAAATAAAATATAACAAATGAATCTATAAAACAACGAATTATATCATTCATTAACCTCATAAATGTAGTTGGTGCATTGAACACATCGAATGGAATGACTAACCACTCATACAAACCTTGTCTAATTTTGAAGGCAAATTTACAAGTATCTTCTTCTTTGACTTAAACCAACTGATATCTAGACATTAAGTCCAACTTGATGAATAATTCACTTGCTACAATTGATCCAATAGATCATCTATCTTGGGCAGGGGGTATCTGTTCTTGAGCATGATTTTTTTCAACACCTTGTAATCAATACACATCTGCCAAGTCCCATACTTCCTTGGCATAATGATGATGGGTGAACCACATGGTGATCTAATTAGTCAAACGACAACCCATTCACCTCACTTTCTTCTATAATAGACTACTTGTACAACCCAATTTTTTGCAATGGGGAGTTTGGAAATAGATACATCTCATTCTCTACTTCCCTTTGGGGTGATAACTCTTTAGGATTCCATAACACATCCATCTATGTCTGTAGAAACTATTCTAGTTATTGTTTCTACTTCTTAGTAGTCCCCTCTAGGGATGTCTTTCCTCCTATTGAGTCTTGAACATACTGATTTTCTCTTAAAAACAACGAAACATACTTCTTGCTAGAACTGAAGAATTTCCTGGCTTGTTTGACACTTACCAACAAATTGTTTAGATTTTCCTTTGTGTGTGTTTGTAACACCTCCTCCCACATTTACCCACTTTAACAATATCTCCAGGGTAAACAAGTGTTGAGTGACACTATGATATGACCCGACCTCCAAGAATAATTTTGAAGTGGGTCCTGCAAACCAGAAGTAGACTGACATCCCTCAGAGACTACAAATCACTCAGGAGCCTACCAACAAACCCAGGTGATCAATCATTGAGTTAGAACTCTTTTTCACTATGTTTACTCCCCAACCACACCCTTGGTATACTTTTCATGTGGTTATGAGGCTCCAACCATACCCATAAGCCTACATGCATGCAGTTATGACCCAAAATCCACTATTTTGTGCATGCGGTGCTGAGATCTATTCCAGTTTTTAGGCTAGCCTCCAGAACACTTCTGAGAACTCCATGTAACTTTCCATAGTCATAACAATCATGAAAACAATGCTAAAAATTCAAATATTGAGAAAGATCTTGACCAATACATTCCTAATGCAAGATATACATTTTTTGAAACAAATAGTAAAGATGGAAGCTACATTTCATGAATGCATATTTGATCATAAACTTCTTAAAGTCATCTAAGAATCACCAAGAAGGATCTTTGCCTCTCTAACTAGCCGCAACAACAATTGTTAGTCTATGCATTCATCAATTGTCCATGAAATTATCAAATCATGAAGATTCATAGCTAGAGTACATCATATAACCATGCATATAACCAACATATAACCATAATAGAAACTATGAAAAATCAACCATAATATCACTATAATAATAAGTACAAGTGCTCATAGATCACAATAGGAAAAGAGCTCATATTAACCTCTGACAATGCTAATGAAGTTAGGGACTTCCACGTATCACTTGGCCATAGATTGGATGAACCAAAATCTCTCTTTCAACCAATCACCCAACCTCCATATTCCAAGCATGAATGTGGGATCATATGGGTTAAACCAAATAGGAATTTTAGAGGCCAAACCACCTCAACCCTCAACCATAGTGATCTCACCTACACAATCCAAAATCACTAACATCAACTAGATTTGTCTCTTCCTAAGTTGTCCAGGGCTCCAAGGACTCCATCCCAACCCACAACCTCCAAAGACCAAAGTTGTTATAGGACTCTAGAGAACTACCATATCAACCCACAACCTATAGGGACCCAAGTTGTTTCAGGGCTCTAGAGATCCTATCCCAACCCACAACCATATGGAACTGGAGAACCATTTAGAAAAGGCAAAATGGGGAACCCACTACATCATGACTATCCAGGAAATGACAAGGTAAGGTTGAAACCATTGTCAATCCAGGAAAATATCCATGCCAATGTAAAAAAGCATAAACAATAAACCAATGCATGTACTATGCATTCAATTCCAGGCATGATAAATCACACATGCACACTATTAGCTACAATTCACAACTAATTTCTTTCCTTGCTTACTGTTGTCAAAAATTTCTCTTGCAATCTGTTGCTTTCCGTTGCTTTCATGTGTAAATGTGTGTTCTCTCTCCTTTGCTACACTTGATAAGAAACTAGGAGAAATTTGTCTCCTTTTTATCATTGATGTCTCCTTTTTCTTCATTTTCCCTCTAATTTCCCTTGCATGAAAATTTGTGTCTCTTCACCTTCCTTTTCTCCTATTTTTATTTATTTTCATAATTAAATGCCATTTATTTCCTATTTTATTTTGACAATGCCTTTGTCAATTTCCATAACCATTATTAAGCTACAAGTGATGTCGACTATAATGTTTTCCTGTCATTCAGCTTTGAATATGTGTCCCATGACCTTGGTTGTATTTTATTTACATGGAAAATAAACATGTGGACGTTACAAACATGCGCCCCACCCCTTTGGGGAACACCATCATCAATGTTCAATGAAGATTATTATTGGCTTGTATGGGCCTGACTCAGGTTCAGAGGTGATTTAGCCAAAAAAATCCCAATACTACTGGCCCTTTCGGCAACACCCTGTGGAGCGTAGACTGAGGTCTCACCCGAAGTAGTATGGGTGGGTGCTAGAACTAGGTTTATGCACCCTAGAGATGTCTGATGGTTTTCCGGTGGTCTGCGGTTTGACCCTACGCGCATGTCGCTATGCGCAGCTATCGGTACCTCATAGCCTGCAATGCTGCCTTCACGTAGCTTTGTTCAAGGTGCGATCTATGTTATTACCCAAGTTCTTAACCCAATATTATCTGATTACTTAACTTATCTGTATGAGCCCAATTATGCTTAACATTGTTCAATATTCATATAAGTGCATGTGATAAACAACACAGTATAAATGCATAGAAAATCATATAAAACCAGATACACAGTATTTAGAATCAAACTCCTATTTATTACTCTTCTTCTTGGGTTATAGACTTAACTTCGCCCTGCACATGCAGATGCAGGGGTCCGCGCACTCAGCTGCAGACTCTACTAGGCCTTTGTGCACCCAACTATAGAGCCTCTTCCTACTACTACGATCCAATACACCTATATTACTTCTCTATCTACTACTAGATCATTACATTAGTCCATCTCTCATTGTCTCCCTTTACAACTTAGAGCCTCACTCTTATTTATACAATCCCATGGTCCACGAACCATGGGTAGGCCGACATGTCATTACACTATATAACAATACTTAGGGCGGACAACCCTATGATTAAATATCCATTTCACACTCCACACCTGCAATTCACAGAGTCTTACAACACATTAGACCAAACCTTGGGCTTTTAGCCCCAAAACATGTTGTGGGGGCATTCCATGCCCAACAGGCCCCCAAAACAAACATCGTGACTCACCCTCAAGTCACTCTATCAGCATGGTGATCTTGGCGTGGAGTCCCTCCAATTGTTATGAACGGCCTGAATGTCAACAACACATTGGGCTGCTACCTACCGCTCCTGCTGCATTCTATCTTCTGAGCCCTTTGTTTTCGACATGCTGTGCTACATCTGTACCTACATCCCCTAAATCTATGCAAGCTTTCCTTCGATATCTGTTGTGATTGTGAAGGCTTCGTCAATCCATGGCTGGACACACGCTTTGAGAATAGTTTCCTTATGGCACACCGCATCCACCTGCTCTTTCAATGCCTTGGCTTGCTGCATGTTTGCAAGCCACTGAGCAAGGACTACTATCTGCATTGTCCCTCTAGTGTTGTCATATTCTTGTTGGAGCTCATGTGCCTCTATCTTGAGCCGTTGAATGTTGGGGTCCTCCTGCAACGTCGTGAGGATCTCAAGTGCATGCTCTAACATGGTGGTACAGTCACACACTGCACCTCCAATCTCTTCCATCCCTACTGCAATACCACTGGCATGCTACTTTCTAACCTCTGGGGGAGTGGAAGGTTGCACCTTCAACCATAGTTCGGAAATTTGGAGATTCAACTCTAGCTGCACCTTTGTTGTCTCTTCTCTAGCATCGCAGACTCCACTTGCTAGATTGTGAATCCATACTTCTACTAGTAGATATGTTGTGATAGCTAGATCTGGGACGTGTTGGCAAGCGTCATCTATCGTCTGCACCAACTGTTTGTTCTACGACACCAGCTCGTTACGTTGCAAGCTAAGATGTTCTATATTAATCTTCTACTTGCTCAAAACTAGGATCGCGTGGCTCTCCTTGGTGCACAACTCTGTTGTTATTCCATCCTGTAGCTAATAGACCGTTTCTTGGGGAATGGTAGCTAGATTAAGGCCAAGTCCTTTCATCATGTTAACCGTCATTCGTTCTGTCGCATCTGCTAATACCAACACTCCTTCTGGAAACAATAGTGTGTTGGCCATCCTTGCGCGCAACATCTATTCTGCTGTTGAAGTGCCCACTGCTACATGGGTAGACAAGATACATTCCTGAGGGGGCCACACCTTTAACCCCTACAACTACATCCTGAGGGCCCCAAACACATCCTATTTCTCCATCATGAAGTCTTGGAGTGCTTCACTAGTGACATCATGAACCATCTCGCCGATGTCATGGAGGTCACCTTCAGTTAAGATGATCGAGTCGATGGCCAGCTTCGAGGCCTTGACCTTTTTTCTGGGACCCGATATTTCTATGACGTGTGACTGTTTGAGCTGGGTCGAGGTTGTTCCTGGTTCTATGATCTCTTCTGCAAAGTTCATGTCCTCTGCCTCCTATTCTACAGATACTGCTTAGCCCTCCTCTGCCTGCACTATTTCGGCCTCTGTTGTCTACGCTATTGCTACTTTGGTTGCCTTCTTCTGCTCTGCAGCTGGCTGTGCCACTTTGTGGGCTGCCCTGACCTCAGCTACCACTTTTTCATTGCGTCTTTTCTCAGCCGGTTGGGTGATGTGCTGCTTGGAATCATCGTTCCTTTTCTATGTTGCTATCTTATCCAACTCTGCAAATCCGGGGCGCACCACTTGGGAGGCTATGATTCTAACACTGTAAAGATTGTGTCGTCAGTGGTTATGAATGGGAGATTTGGCCACTGCTATGCCAGATCCTTTCATGCCTTGATGTAAATATTGGGCATGTTTGCCCTGAAGTCTACAAAGCTCCACAGACTGTTGTGCACTATGGGGGACATGCACAACCTCCTATTAATACACATCCGGATGCTCACCTCCATGAGCACCCAAAAGATCTTTGTATCGTGAATCCGATTCGTGTCCTTGGTAGCCCAAAGTGACGTGTACTTTGCGACCTTTGGTAAGTCATGCTCAATGCTCGGGAATTGACTATCCTCCAGTATTTCTCCTGCTACCAGCAAAATGGACAAGAGCAACCACGCGTAGTGGAAGGTCTTACCCTGCTCCTAGGCTTCCTTGAAGTTGATCAAGAATTAGTCACAAAGAAACTTGGACTATTTGAATTGGACCCCCTCTGCACATTGTTCGGCCAATGCAACTATCGATGCTAGCACTTCATCGCTGTAACATTTTCTAATTACCTTCTCGACCAAGGGTATGGTGGCTATGTGCACCCCTTTATCCTTGATACTGCTGATGGCGTAACCCCTATTTTTCTTCTCGAGCTTATATTTTTTCTTCATGGCTTCCAAGAGAGTCAAATCACTGCTTTTTCTTTCTATCATTGTGAGGTTCTTTCCTTTACAGCGAAGTCAAGAAATTTTGTGGATGAGATCTGCCATGATGGGAATAGGCTCCTCCAGCCATAAGTATCCATCATGCACCAGGTAAAGTAGCTTCCTGATGAAGAAAATGGCAATGGTGCACGGTGAAAGTGTGGTATCCACAATAGATGAAGCAACCCATCCTTCTCCACACTGCACATCCATTTTCACGGTTGCAATGTGATCATCGTCCCCTCCATAGTCTATTTCATTAGGATCTCTTTCTCTAAGTGTGGGAACTTCTTGCTGTCCCTGAGGTCCCAGTGTTCAAATTTTAGGGTAGGCACATGTCCTAGGAGTATACCCTCAAAGGAATTTCCATCAGGGAGGAGCGGGGTCTCGATCGCACTCTTCGTTGCATCTAGATCCTCTGGTTCCTTAGCTTTCCCCTTTCGTGGAGGGACATACTCGGAAATTTTGCTGCAGCGCGCATTGGTTGGATGCCCGCCTCCACGTCTTATTCCTCTTTAACCTTGGCAACCAGAGCCTGTAATTCCTCCTCTTCATCTGACTCAATGGTGACAACCTTGACCTTTTCCTCCATTGATAGCTTACCGAACTGTGGATTCCTCGGGGACATGCAGACTAGTCCTATTGTCTACTTATCTTTTTTCATTCTCGGCGTTCTAGGGGATTTCAAGATTTCTGGCGCAACCCCAGTATCTTCGGGAAAATCATGTACCATGTGGGTCAGCACAGCCTCACCAATGGTTCCTTCTTCAAAGCCCAAACCTCCCCTGGTATCTGTCATCTTGTTTTTACTGTATGTTGTCTTTCGTGAACCTAGGGGGTCGAATATCGCTCAACGCTCAACACTCTGTGCTCTATTCAACCGCTCAAGTCTCAAGTGAACAACTGTTATCTCGTGGCTAACCCCTAGAGTTTTATAGCACCTTTTGAATTCAAGTTCGACCATTCCCCTCAATTCCGGGCCATCAATGCTTTCTTGGCGGCAGATTTTCCAAAATATTGCCCATAATTGTTGTCTTAAATGTATGCCGCCCACTCCAAATGGCCTCAAACTAGACATCTCGTCATGAATAGTGACACCAAAGGTCACTTCCCAACCTACCCATGTGGCAGGCGCAAACCCCCGTGCACAGGCGCAAACTTGTGACATGTTGATTTTGCGCGCACCTCCCTTATCGCACAGCTCCCAAACAGACTCTTTTATAGTCTTGCACTCTCTTTCAACTACCTAGAGCACTGAGACTATGATTCCTATGGCTAGTCAGGTGGTCACACCACTTGTGTGAGGCTTCAGCTCACCTTCCAGTATAGTCCGCAGAAAATCCTCAATTTCCCTCGTGATAGTCGGCGCCATGTGTTCTACTGTATGTAGTGCGCTCCCCTAGTTACTGTGTTTGGTGAGATGTGGTCATAGCCATCAAAGCAGAGTCATAAATTTTCGATGATAGTCTTCTAATTCAGTGGTATGATCATCCGCACATTGCCTTGCCATCCTTGGTTTATCGACGAGACATGCTTTCTTGATCTTGTTTTCTAGCCTCTTGACCTCTATGTCCATCAAAATGATTTTCTTCCTCAGTTGTACCCTGTATTTTTTGAGTTTGCAAATTCTAAGGTTCCCTCGCCAAATGGCTTCTTGAAGCCTTATGTGTTTGACCTCACATAGTTGTGTGATTTCTTCATCCTGGGCTTCGCGCATTGTCACATCTGCGGGCACTATTACGTGTGGATTCCTCTTTTCATTCTCTTCAGAAATTATGGTCCCTACTTTGTTCCTCACCTTTGGAATCGTTTCTGTGGTCAGGGTTTTGCACATGGTCCTATAGGTCCATTGAAACACTGGTACGTGCAGGTCCAAATCACTGTGTCTCACCTGGTGAACCCTATTTAGTACTTCACACATCCTATCAAATGCTTCTCTGTGGATAATTGGTAACATGTGTCGCCTTTCCTACTACTGTGTTTTTTTTTATTCTCTATTATGGGAGTGGTGTGTGCTTATGCAGGCTATATAGCATATGTCTGTACCCATCAAGAAAGTTGGGTGCGCAAGTTGTTCCACCCCTGGTGATTGGCTCTCATCCTGAGCTAGGGTTTTCCAAACCGTAGGTGCATTATCCTTCTGCATCTGCTCTAGTCCTCAAAACTTCCTTGATGCATACCCCACCATCGTGCAGGCATTGTACATAGTGCCCACTTCAGAGCATCGAACCGCTACTATTCTAGTACTGCAATTTCAAATTTGTTCAGGAATTCATCCACCATTGTCAACCCATCATATGTAGGTAGATCCCTTGCCTTTGTTGTCATGCAACGCAGTGATCTAACCATCATGTTGCAATTAAGAGTTGTTACTTCGTGCAGCTGATTCTACCATCGCTCTACTTCTTCATCTAAATTTGAAGTGCAAGAGCTTTTACGCTCCCACGAAATTATTCCATCTACAGTTGGATTCACCCAATCCTATTCTCGTATATTTATTTTGTAGATGCAATCGATATTGTCATCACTATCATCATCACACACCTGTTCAATGTATCATGCTCCTTTGGTCGGATCTAGCGGTACTACTACGCGTAGTGACTTTTTTTCAATAATCATTTTGCACTTCTTCAGATTTATGACTCCGTTCATCTCGGTGACCCAGTCTATTCCTAGTAGTGCAGGATAGGGATTACTGTCATCAACAATCTCTATCACTTCAAATTTTGTCTATGCGCTTGCACCTTCAATATCTAATGTTACCCCTTGCAATCTTCCCCTGGGCAAGATCTTTTGTTAATTCACCATTCGTAACTAAATAGGAGACAACTGTAGCACGGCTCTGCCCATGCGTTCCCATGTTTGTTTTGGTAGTACATTCATGTTTGATCTGAGATCTAGGATTACCTGATCCATTTCATACTCGCCGATTTGCGTAGTCAACCTCATTTCCCTTCCAGTGCACAATGCATGCTTTCCAAGTTTCCGGACCACGCACAGTTCTCTTGACCCTGTGCACCTAGTGATAAGTTCCTGTAGTCCTTTTACTGCCTTGCTGTCGTGTAGCAGTTTCATGCATGTCTCCAAAATTGTAGTGATCATTGAGGGACTCATCCCTGGTTCTAGTTGATCCTTATTACTTGAAGTGGAGGCCTCCATGAAGCTCTTCTTAGCTTCCATGAATGTCTCCTTCGCGCGCTCTAGATCAAATTCGGGTTCCTTTGTAGGAGCCTTGTGAACCTAAGCACTTTCTTCTGACTGCTTACCTTTATCATCACCATTGGTCATACCGCTCCTGAGCATTATGTTTAAATTCGGGTCTTCTTCGCTCGGATCATACCTCATCATCTACAAATTCTGAGTCGGAGGGGGTGGAAGTACCCCTTTTTCATGCAGTCTTGCTATAAATGTAGGGCAGTCTTCTACCTCATGATCAAACTGAGTATAGTACAAACATGATGTCCTTGTCAGGTTTTTATAATCATAGGCATAGTGCCCTGACCCTCTGCAATTGTAACAAATTAGTTGTTTGCGACCCCTTCCTGGACCCATTCCACCTCGACCTCGACCACACCCTTGAAATCCAGCTCACGCCATTCCTGTGTTTGGGTCGAGGGCTCGCGTTTCAGTCTATACCCTGTAGGCAGGAGTTCCATCCATCATTAGTTCGTAGCTTTTGTAGGTGCATTCATCATGGCTTATCGACCTACAAAAATTACAAAAAAATTGCTAGGATGTCTATGTATACTTCTGCAATAGATGACAATTATCCATAATGTGTTTTCCTCCTATTGACAGATTGCGCACCATATTGCATGCACCGCACTTGGTCGTGCCTATGCCTCAGGTCTTAACAACATCAACCCTCCTCTCGCTAAGTAATTAGTGAACACTGGATAATGGTCCTTATCATGCCCCTAGCCTTTGTATTTTATGCACCATACCTCCTCATGCGCCTCTGGCCAAGGTGTCTTGTCCTATTTTAGATTCTGCATCTCCAAACACATATTTTGCAGTTGCGCATGGATTTGTTAGACTCCCAAACCAAGGTCTTGTATAGAGATGTCATGCAATATCATTACCATCTCCAAAGCTTCGGCCTGGGTGGAAAGCTTTTGTTGTGACAACGTCATCCTTAAGTGCGGTGTTAGTAACACTACAAACCATGCGTGGTGTTATCCATCCATCATCGTCAAGTTAGCTTTGCGAATCATACCCTTCAATCTTTGGTCTAGATCCCAGGGGGTCTTGCCCGAGAGCATTGCAATCTCCTTGAACCCGATAATTGATTGTGTCTCTGACTTTGGCCTACTAAATTCCCTGTTCAGCGTGGTCTGGATTTCTACAATTCCTACGTTCGGATGGTCATTAGAATGCTCAATGTACCATGTTAATGCACGATCTTGCAATGCACTCACCAGCATAGCCTTCTTGATATTGTCATCCATGATGCCTTGTGCTTCCCATACCACCCTTACCACGAACTAGAATTGGTCCAGATATTCATTCCCTACTCCTCTGAATATCAGTAGTTTGATTGCACTAGCCATACTGAACTGTGTTCGTGGCAAAGGTGGGGTGGGTGGAGATGGAGGTGAGGAGGGTGAGATGGGTGGCGGGGTAGGTGGAGGTGGTAAGCGCAAAATTCGTTGTCTTATCAGATTGACCACGGTTCTTGGAGAAACTTTCGCGAGCTCTTCCTCATTTTCCCATGAGGGGGAAGTTAAGGGACTAGTTTCTAATTCTTTACTACTTCTACTTCTGTAGATCTTCCCTCTTCACGTAGTCCCAAACATTAATTTATTCGCATAACCTGCTTTTCACACAATAGCATCTTAATCTAAGTGTTCAAAGATTTAATATACTTACCTTGCAATCCCTTGACGAAATGTCACTCCACCTCACTATAGATGACGGTCATATTTACTATGAACTCAGTGATAAATCCTCCTATAATTCAGTCGATCCAATGGTCCACAACTCACACGATCTTATCTCCTGACGCTTCTAGTCTACACACTAATTCTGGTGTCCACATGATTGCTGTTTCAAGCCTACACCTTCCCTGACTACCTACTAGCTTCACGATCCACTCATACAGCTCAAAAGGAAAGGATGCAAATATAATTTCGTGGATTTTTGTATACAAGTAGCGCTCCAACCGCTGTTCCTTAGATACTCGCGGATTTCTATTTTCTTGCATCACAAACTCATGAATCTTCTTGTCCAACCACCATTCAATTTACTTATTTGTTGGATTCTAGTGGCATGACATCAGACATTCCTGATCCAGATCCCAGTGCCAGCAACAGAACCATTTGTTGGCTTGTATGGGCCTAACCCAGGTTCAGAGGTGATTTAGCCAAACAAATCTTGGTACTTGTTACACTGAAATTTGTCACCATGACTACCTACAGTTAATATGGCTCCATCAATAGTCATATTATCCTCCTTGTCAAGCCTCATACCTCTGCTCTTCATGTCAAACTTCAAAAAGAGAGAAAGTCACTTAAAAACATGTTTATCTCTAGGTACGCAGGTTCTCTCTACCTTGCCTGCGTGTACGCATCCCCAACACACTGTACCTGCATACTTGTACACTCTATAAGCCAAAGGATGGGTGCGTACCCCTGTAAAGGTCAAAAGGCGCGAGTTTCATCTTTAAAAAGTTACTTGTGGTCACTTCTAGAGCCTTCTAGAAGAGTGTTTGA
>APFE030055102.1:0-85680 GCA_000404065.3 Pinus taeda | reverse complement strand
CATCATTGACTTGCGATCAAAGGATTCCATGAAATGTTCGACACCGACTCATTTATTCACATCTCATGGACTGTACTGGGTACTTTGAGGACCATTGACATTACTGGTGGTCTCTCCCACACTTGTTAACGGTTTACATCATTGACCGGTAATCAAGTGGTTTCTACCATGTTCGACATCGACTCATTCATTCACATGGCTAGAATCGTACCAATTCGGGGAACAGAAATGAAGACCCTGGATCTAGTTTCCACCATCCAGGCTGCGAGGAGTTTTGTATTCATTATGTTGTAGACCAATCATAAACAGATGGCTGCGCCCATACTGTGTCTACACGAGTCTATGATTATGATGTATTATGAAATCATTCCTGTATCAGAGTAGTAGTCCAATAGTTAAAAGTTTTTGATCTAAGTATGGGAATTCCTACCTCAGCAATGATATGATCTTATACATGTATTTTGTGTTGAAAATTGCAGGTTCTGACCGGGCTCTCCACAAGATGATCCTCGAAATGATAAAGTACTTCACCCTTCCTATATGATATAAACACCCTTATCTATTACAGGCTTCGTACTTTAGGGGGCAATCTGTTACACTGAAATTTGTCACCATGACTATCTGCAGTTAATATGGCTCCATCAATAGTCATATTATCCTCCTTGTCAAGCCTAATACCTCTGCTCTTCATGTCAAATTCAAAAAGAGAGAAAGTCACTTAAAAACATGTTTATCTCTAGGTACGCAGGTTCTCTCTACCATGCCTGCGTGTACGCATCCCAAGCTCATTGTACCTGTGTACTTGTACGCTCTGTAAGTCAAGGGATGGGTGCGTACCCTGTAAAGGTCAAAAGGCGCGAGTTTCATCTTAAAAAAGTTACTTGTGGTCACTTCTAGAGCTTTCTAGAAGAGTGTTTGACGTGTATTGAGCGCCTCCAGATGGTTCATGCATCCCTATGATAGAGGAACTTATTCCATCAAGAGAGGAGCTACCCCATCCAAAAGAGGGAGTATCCCATTGATGTTGGAACTGAATAACTTCCTCTAGAACACTGTAAATACATTGGGCCAAAGGAAGGGAGGGTTGAAAGCTGAACATTCTAAAGGGTAAATGCTGCTGGAATTAGGACTTCCATTGTTGACTTGTGAGGAGAGATCACTATCCTTCCTTGTTGCCATATTGGGAGTGGGTGAGCTTGTCAAAGTAGAGGAAATCTCTTGTTGGACCCTGGGAGGAGCTTGCACAACACCAAGGCTCAGGTTGTAATGGTTCCTTTTTTGTTTCCTTAATACAAATAAGTCCATTCTTCTCAATGATTTGTTGTTAATGAATTATTTCATGTACTCCTTGGTCTATGTGATGAATATGCTTTGTTTCATGAAATATTCAGGTGTTATGTAATCGTTTGCTTTGTTAGTGTATGCAGGTCTTAAAGTGAAGGAGGAGCTCATCTGGATCAGCAAGGCTGGACTGCTACAACAAGCGTTGGACCTAAGGTAAGATCGGAAAACACTTGGTTCTCATAGAATAATGTATGTTTAGAGAAGGATTGCTCTTGTTTGGTTTGTTTGTCACTAGAGAGTCTTAGACTCCTAGGGAGGTTAGGTTTGTCCGCAAAAAATAACTCTTTCCGCATGACAGTACTACTAGCCCTTTCGACAACAACCTATGGAGCACGGCCTGAGGTCTCACCTGAAGTGGTACGGGTGAGTGCTAGTACTAGGTTTCCGCACCCTAGAGATGTCTGATGGTTTGTCGGTGGTCCGTAGTTTGAACCTGCACACACGTCACTATGCGCATCTATCAGTACCTTGCAACGTGTAATGCTGCCTTCGTGAAAATCTATTCGAGGTGTGATCTGTGTTATTACCCAAGTCCTTAACCTGATATTATCCGATTACTTAACTTATTTGTATGAGCCGCATTACTTAACAGTGTTCAATATTCATATAAGTGTGCGTGATAAACAACAAAGTATAAATGCATAGAAAATCATACAAAACTAGATATGCAGTATTTAGAATCAAACTCCTCTTTATTACTCTTCTTCTTGGGTTACAGACTCAACTTCGCCCTGCACACTCAGCTGCAAGGGTCCGCGCACTCAGTTGCGGACTCTACTAGGCCTCTGCGCACTCAGCTGCAGAACCTCTTCCTACTACTATGATCCAATACACCTAGATTACTTCTATATTCACTACTAGATCATTAGATTAGTCCATATCTCATTGTCTCCCTTTACAAATTAGAGCCTTGCTCTTATTTATACCATCCCATGGTTCACGGACCATGGGTAGGCTGACATGTCATTACATTACACTACAACACTTAGGGCAGACAACCCTATGACTCAATATCCATTTCACGCGCTGCGCCCACAATTCACAAATTCTTACAACATAGCTGACCAAAGCTTGGGCTTTGAGCCCCAAAACATGCTGTGGGGGGATTCCATGCCCAACAATTAAGACCAACAAAAACATACTTTCTATTGAGATTTGTAACGCAGCTCGATACAATATTTACAATAATATACACATATATACATATGCATATTTTCTCTAACCAACATATAATAGGATATGATGCTCACATTAATGACAAGGGAATCTAGTGGCTCACACCTCCACCCTCAAAGTAGTACGAGGATTCACCTCGTTCCCAGGAAGTCCAGAATCCACTGCTAATATCAAGTCTACTTGTAATGTCCAACACTATAATCCTTGCACTACTTGTTCTCTCAGTGAAGAGTTACCGACACATTGCTCCAGGGCACATTGCCAATGTGTTTATGATTCCATCTAGAAATGCTAATGACCAAAACAAATTATTCCCTGAACTTCCCTTCTTTTCTTCCCAATCCCTAGGGAAATTCATACACCCCCTTCTGTGCGATCACTCATCTTCTAAGTTCCCTGACATCCCCTTCTCGAGTGATCCATCCCTTGGGAAGATTTCCTCATGTCGAAAGATCTAAAAACCAATAATATCCCCGCCTAAAACCATCATACTAGTCATAGCATGCTTATGGAAATCAATGCACAGTATTGGGTACCAATGTCCTGAAATGGTCCTGCACCTAAATGCTTTACCATAATTTTGTTGCATGTTTTGTTTCCTTTTACTATTGCTGCTATCACTCTCGCAGCTAGTGCCAACCACCCAAACTGGGCATTTTCATGCTTTCCTGTAACAAGCACATAATTTCCATTAGACTAAAAAGAATTGAAATAAATCTAAATCATACCTTAGTGGTAGCTCATTAATAAGGTACAATTTCAATTTTGTTTACTTCCCATCACAACATGTCAAATTAGCTCTTTTATTAAATCATCATGTATAAGCATATCACATCTAGTTAGCTCAAAACTCAACCATCATAAATTAGAACCATAGATTATGTGAATAATTAAGAACTGAAATAAAACACTGATACTTATCTTTGAAATGGTTCTTTGCTCCTACCTTTGTTCTTTGTCCTTTTCATACAAACGCCGGATCAATTTCCAAACTTGGCAAGAACCCAATGCCTTCTCTTATCTTTGACCACATACGCACATCAGATCGGTTGCCAAACCAAGCAAGCACTGAGTGCCTTCTCTTCCATATGTAGTATTAGGAACAAGGGCATCCGAAGACTATACCGCCTTTGCCTTCAATATCATTTACTTAAGATTGGTCTCATCCCAAGCTATACATAGATCCCAGGACTACAAGATATCTCACCCACAGCCTCCAGGGAACCCAAGCTGTTATAGGGTTCCAACCCATAGCCTCTAAGGAACCCAAATTGTTACAGGGCTTCAACCTATAGCCTCCACGTATCTAGAGAACCAATTCCAAACACATGTAAAGTGTACAACACAACACTTACACCCATACACATTGTACACCACAACATATACACCTACACACGATGTACCACACAACACATATACACACACATAGTACAACATAATGAATACACATGTCATGATATAGTGACTACATAATACTCATGCCATAGTACAACATGTACAACACATTATGTACAACATGTAAACACATAACATGTATAACAAGTACAGAACAATAGTACTACATCTCCAAAGACTAGACCCTATCTACCAAACAACCTTGCCTCTAGTCTGTTTCCCATTCTTAACTGCGTGCATCCACAAACTAGGTCTCGGGTCTATGGCTCTTTTCACTTTCCATGGTTGTCCCAACATGCCGCAGATCACACTGCTTTCATTTCACTGATGTATCCTTCAACATTGTGTTCCATAACGTAAACATAGGCATAGTGATACAGGGTCATCCGTAATTTTCATTGATCGAGAGGTCAAAATCATTTACTAAAGGAGTTGGTTCCTTAATGAGTGGTTTGTTAGGATAGGATTTGTTTGGAATTTCCATGTAATTTTTTAAATTAGACAATTTGTTGTAGTGGTTGTAATTTTTCCTTAAAATTGTGTTTTGATCCTACATTCGAGGATCTGGACCAAACCATGCTATAATCTATATATTATTTTAATTTTAACAAGAAAAATGTTTGAGAGTGGTGTGCAAGAGCTCTTGATTTTATTATTCCAATGAGTCCTTTTGCAATATCTTGTCTTAATCATATGGTCCAATAGTTATTTCCAATCTTAACTAGTGTAGGCAAGAGCCACATACAACATGCATATATAAGGTGTTGGGTTGTAGAAGGAGTGGAAAAGAGCCGAGTAGAGAGGAAATAGAGAGGAATTTCTCAAGAGAGTGATGCAAGGCCGAGAGGAGGAACTCAAAAGTATCATATATTTTAGAAGAGTAAGAGTGCAAAGCTTATATATATTATATATTTATATATATATATATATATTATTTATATATATATTTTATTTATATAGTATATATATTTATTTGTGGTGGGGTCTATGAACTTACAAGACCTAGACCCATCAACTAATTGAACCTATAACATAGCTTCCCAGATTCAACTAGGAGACTCAGAAACACGAAAACCCACAACCTTGTAACATTTATAAATTTCATTTCTAAACGTTTTGGGCACTAGGGACGATCCATTGACAAAGCTGCAGGAGACAATAATTTGTCTGTTTCCCTAGTCCGTCAAATCCTAGGAGTAATTTTAATTATGAGATGGGAATTTTAGTGGGATTGATAAGTGAATAAGTAATTGACGGAGTCTTCATTACAAGTGGAAAGTGGACCGACCAAAGAATAATAGTGGAGTACTTCACTATGGTGGCTGACAGTGGAAGGTGGGTCAGCCTGGAACTATATACTTAAAAGGTCGAAAGCCCATAACACTTTAAATTGCAATTTTATAAAGTACCCTAGGCTCCCGGGGTCGCAGGCATATGAGCATAGAGTGAGAATTGATATATATATATATATATATATATTCATCCATACTTATTGTTGGGTCAGGGGTCCTGACCCAGGTTCATCATTAATTTAGCCAAACCAATCCATACACTACTGGCCCTTTTTGTATCAATTCGTGGAGTTCGGACTGAAGTCTCACCCGAAGCAGTATGGGGGGATGTTGGAACCAATTTTGCACACCCAGAGATGGTTATGATGTTGTTTTATGCCCTAACTCTGCTTTCGTACAGATCGATAAGCCCTTTAGGGCTTATCGATATACTTCTCTTAATGACCCTTAGACCTTCGCGAAGGTCTATGACTGTCTTCCACAGACCCTAAACAGGCGAACCAATCACTTATGCACCTCTATAATCACTCCTAAGTCTGTTATTACCCAGATTGGATTAAGTGTCTGATATCTTTAGCATACATTAAGATATTCTTCATGTAAACAGATATTATTACTTGCGTTCATATAACAATGTAAACCATGTAGAATCATGTATCAATATAATATTAAATCATAACCCAATATACATCATAACATAAATGCATTCATTCATAATATAAGTAGATGGATAAAACACAGATTTTTCTAGAGCAGTCACTTTATTGATAATTCAGATTTGCTTACAGACTCAATACTACCTTGCACACTCAACTGCAGGGGTTCACGCACTCAGCTGCAGACTCTACTTAAGCCTTTGTGCACACAGTTGTAAAGCCTCTCTTCTATTCTAAGAATCTTCACTCTTCACTTCTACTAACCCATTACATTCATATCATTCGCTACCAAAGACTACCTTAGACTCTTCTAAGACTTTCCTTTTTATACAATCTCATGGTCCGCGGATCATGGGTAGGTCTTCTAAAGTCGACACATATTACGTAAAAGAAGGATAAAAACCCTTTATGACACTGTACATCTACGCACTCTGTGACCACATCCTATGGAGACTTTACTCTTTATATACAAAAAACTGGGCTTTCAGCCCCAAAACTTGGGCTTTTTCCCCAAAATTGACCTTAGGGGACCTTGTCCCAATAGGCCCCCAATACAAATATCATGACTCGCCCCTGAGTCACTCGGTTGGCACAAAGATCTTACTACAAACATCTCTCAACTCCTCTTATGCCACTACAACTTCAGTTGTGCACTGCATAGCTGCCTGCTTGACCTGCTCGACTTGCTCCACCACCTGCATGGTTGCTGGTCCTGTGCTATCTTCCTGGATCTTCTGTTGTGTTCTCTGCAGGTTGGCCAACTTCTCCCCAATGGTGGTAGAGATCACATACGCCTCATCTAGCCAAGGCCCAAATTTGGCCTTGAGGACTGCCTCTTTCTGCTGCGCTGCTTCCACTTGTTCTTGTAGTTTCTTTGCCTCCTATGGCTTTTCCAACCTCTACGTGATAGCGATGGTGTGCATTGTCACCTTTGCTTCGTCATATTGTTGCTGCAATTCCCGAGCCTCTGTGTTCAACCTCTACAAGTTAGGATATTCCTGTAGACTCGTGAGTACCTCCATTGATTGCTCGAAGAGTGCAGTGCATTTTGCCATTGTGGCATCTACTACAGCGACTCCATCTCTTACAACAACTTCACTTTGTTCATTGACCCCTACTGGAGTTGAAGGCTGTGTCTTCAACTCAAGCTCTGTAATTTGTTGGTTCAAATCAAACTGAACCTTAACCATCTTGGTCTTTGTCTAGAGCACACCTGCAGCCAACTTCCAAATCTTGGCTTCCACTAGCGCTTCTTTTGGGATATGCAGTTCTAGAATGGTTCTACATGCTTTGATTAATATTGCTGCGGTGTGCTCATTCTTCTCCTAAATCTTCTTCCAGGCTTCTAGGGTGGTTGTCTTCTCAACGAATATCTCTTCATTATTAATTTTCTTCTCACTGATCATGGTCAATGCATGCTGCTCTCGGGCCTTAAGCTCTTTAATCACACCTACTTATAGTGTGTGAAGGAATTCACTGGGGAGCGTGGCCAAGTTGAGGCCAACATTCCTGAGCACATTGATAGTAGACTTGTCAGCTTCCACCTCTATGCTCAGAGCTCCATCTAGCAGTGTGACTGCACAGAGATATAAGGATCGAACCAACTATGCAACTTGAGTGGTCCCTGGTGCCAAACTATTTGTTGCCACATTGCACTCTCCTACACCTACCTGCAGTCTAGTTGCTTGGATCTGTAGCTTGCACCGACCCATTTGTATGGCAATGAGTGGATACTTCTACTACTGCTCAAATTGTTGCAATAGTTCTGCGGTCATATCCCTTACCTTGTCACCAATGTCATCTAAGTCACCTTTTGTAAAGGTGATTGGGTCGAGTGATGAATTAGAGACCTTGGTTTTCGTCCACGATCCCTCTTTTCCTTGCTCCCTATTCTATTTCACCCAAAAGGGAGTGCTTTCCAGATCTCCACTGGCCTCTTCTAATTGCTCATCTTCCTTCATGTGTGGTGGAGGGGATTTCTAGCTCTTGTTAGAAATGTGTTGTTTCGGCTTTGCTTGTTCCTTAGAAGCATGCTCCACTTCTGCGCGTGCCTCTCCTCAGTCTCCTTCTTTCACCTTTTAGCCAACTACTGAACTTTCAATTGGGCCACCTCTTTTTTTACTTTTCCATAGAATTACTAGACCTAGCAGACAGATCGGATGTTGTGCGCCAATTTGCTAGCAAACACTCAAGTAACACTGCAATGGTATCATCCGTCGCAAGGTATGGTAAATCATACCACTTCTATTCTGGGTCCTTTCACACTCGGATAGAGATATAGTGGAAGTCTACTTTGAACTCTGCATACCTAGACAGCTACTTGAAGATGGTTGGAGGCAACCATGGCTTTCGGTTGATGGCCATATTAATGCTTGTCTCCATCAATACCCAAAACATCTTGCTCTCCTGAACCTACTCAATGTCCTTTGTGGCCCATAGTGAAGCAAACTTCACTGCTCCTGGCAAATCTGACATGATTGAAGGAAATTGGTTGTCCTTTGGCAACTCCCACACGACTAGCAAAATTGAAAGTAAGAGCCATGGGTAGTGAAATATCTTGCTGTGGTCCTGTGCTTCTCTGCAGTTCCCGAAGAACTTGCTACACACGTAGCATGCCCAGTTGAACTATATGCCCTCTACACACTGGGCCACTAATGAAACCACTCGTGTTGGCACCTCGTCTGTGAGACACTTCCTCATCACCTTGTCAGCCAAGATCTGGGTGGCCACCTTCACTGCAGGGTCAGTAATGCTCGAAATTGAATACCTGCGTGGCTTCTTAACATGCTTAAAGTTGTCCTTCATCCTTTCGGCAAGGTCGCACTCGCTCATCTTTCCACCCAATGGCTTGGCCAGATTCAGCGCTGAATGTGGTAGTAAGGTGATCTTGTGGATTAGCATGTTGGTTATAGGGATCGACTCTCCCAACCACATGCACCTATTATGGACTAGGCACAAAAATTGTTTGATAACAATCAAATTTATGGGAGCACAGTGGTAATGGGGCACCCATAGTAGGTTCAACAATCCTTTATTTACCCTGCAAATCCATTCCGCTAGCTTGAGTGTGGTGACACTAGACTCCTTGTAGAATACTCGCTTCATGAAATTCTTGGTAGCCAAGTGGGGGAACCGCTCAGTGTCCCCCAAGTCCCAATCCTCAAGTTTCAGATGTGGGACATTTGCCAAGTGTAGACCTTCAAACATTATGTTTTCTAGTAGCAAGGATGTGTTAAGGAGAAACTTTCCCTCATCTGGGTCCTTCGGGACCTTCACCTTGACCTGCCACGAAGGGATGTACTTTCACAGCTTCGAAATTGGATCTACCCCCCAATATCAATGTCCTCCGCACCCTCCTTAGCCTCCAAGTCTACTACTTTGCCTTTCTCCTGCGCAATGGCCTTATATTTTCTCTGATGTTTCCTTGGTGACTCATGACCAACAACATCTTCTTCTAATTATCCTTCTTTGGCTTGGGAAACTCTCTTGTCAGCATAGGCTTTGGCCTAGGTGACCTTAGTGATTTTGGCACTACTATGGGAACCTCCATAGCCACAACCTCAGGGGAACCTCCCTTGGAGCCAATAGTCCCTCCATCACTTGTAGTTTCCATGGATGTAGACATGAAGTTGTTAATGAGCTGTTGGGTTTCCTCATGTAAGCTGTCAAACACAGAACTAGCCACCAAGTCCTCAAAGAATGCTTGGCTCACGCACACCAGAAAATGCGACACATAAGCTATCATAATGCAAAGTGTCTCTTGTTGGATGAACATCTGTAATTTATAGGAAAAATCAAATTCAAATTCGACTGTTCGCCCCAAAATTTGCTCATAAATGCTAGATTGGCAGCAGGTTTTCAAATATATCGCTCTTAAATTTAGCCTTAAATGTTGCCCCCCGATCTTCTTAGTCATTTTCTCACTATCAAATCATGAATAGTGATGGTAACGATCACTTTCTAGTTACGTAGCATGGTCTCTCGTCCTGTAGCACAACTCCCTTTGTGCATCTGCTGACTATATGACACCCTTCTATTCCGTGCAGGCCCCTCATTGCACAGCTCTACAACCTAGGTAGTGTAGTTTGTAGTCCTGCACCTCCTTGCAGCTGCCTAGAGTGCTAAGACTGTGCTACCATCATATAGTCATCTGGCCGAATCTCTAGTGTATGGCTTCAATTGGCTGCCATTTGCCTTCCGGAGAAATGGATCTCCATTGAATTTCACAAGCTGAACTGCTCCACCATCGATAATCTCCTTGATCACATATGGCCCCAGCCAATGCATCTGAAATTTTCCTGGAAATGTATCAAACTTGTTGTCATATAATAAAACTAAATCATTTATAATGAGGGTGCGCAGTTTGATGTGCTGATCATGACATGACTTTTCGCACTCCTTTTGAACTTGTTGATGGAATCTAGTGAAGAATCGATCTTCTTCTAGCTCTGTCAGCTACATGAGCCTCTCTTCTAAGGCTCTGTGATCTGCCATACCTATGAATGCAACTATCTATAGACTAGGTACAATTTACTCCATCAGCATCATAGATTCTACGCCATAGACCAGTCGAAAAGGGGTTTGTCCAGTCAACTTATTACAAGTAGTTCTATAAGCCCATAACACTGCTAGTACATGCACGTCCCAATCATTCCTATGCACATTGCAAACCTTTGTTAGCAAATTCTCCAATATCTTATTAAATGCTTCCATCATCCCATTAGCCTTAGGGTGATATGGTGTGCTCTTTTGATGATAAACTTGGAATTCTTCTGTCAGCATGCTGATCATTTCATTAAGGAAGTGCGTACCATGATCACTCTTCAACGCCTTCAGGCAACCGAACCTAGTCAGCACATATTTGAACAGGAACTTCACTATTGTTTCCCCTGTACAATCCTTCACAGGTTGTGCCTTCACCCATCTGGTCAAATACTTAGTCACGGTGATGATATACCGTGCACTCTTCTTCTTTCTTGGAGGCTGAATTGGTCCTACAAAATCAATTTCCCATTTTTCAAATGGTTGCAATGACACTTGCAGATTCAGAGGTAGCTCATCCCTCCTCGATGGCCTACTCGTCCTTTGACATGCATCGCATCCCCTACAATAAGTTTTGGAAACCTTATGTAGTGTCGGCCACCACAACCCAGCGCATAAAATCTTATGCACATTTTCTTTTCTTGCATCTTTGCTTATTGGGACTTGACCCAGGTTCAGAGTTAGTTAGCCAAACAAATCCCAGTACTACTATCCCTTTCGGCAACAGTCCATGGAGTGTGGATTGAGGTCTCACCCGAAGTAGTATGGGAGGGTGTTAGAACCAAGTTTCCGCCCCCTGGAGATGTCTAATGAGTTTGATTGGTTCATGGTTTGACCCTGCGCATAGGTTGCTTATGCACTCTCCCATACCTCGCAGCTTGATATACTACTTCGCACAACCCTACCTAGGGGCTTAATGCTGCGCTCTGCATTATTACCCAAGACCTTACTACTATTCCAATGTTAGTTGATTATCTTAGCCTACTTGCATGCTTTAAGTTATAGTTAACAACATAAACCATTCATACATGTGCGCGCAGTAAATAAATAGTATATTTGAAAATTATATCAAACATGCATTAACCCAAGAATAGATACACATAATTGTGATAAAACTTTTCTTTATTAATTCCTTCCTTGGTTACAGACTTGACTTGCCCTGCGCACTCAGCTGTAGGGGTCCGCGCACTCAGCTGTGGACTACTAGGCCTCTGCGCACTCAGCTACAGAGCCTTCTCCTACTGTACAACCCAAAGACACACTTCAACTTGCGACTCAATCACTTAGACTCTTTTTCCTACTTTCTCCTCTTACAATTAGAGCCTTGCTCTATTTATACAATCCTATGGTTCGCGGACCATGGATATTTCTATCCATCTAACATTATATTACAAACCTAGGGTGGACAACCTCGTGACTCTATCCTACTTTGGCACCCTGCGCTTGCAATTCACAGAGCTTTACAACAAGATTTGGCCAAAACTTGGCTTTGAGCTCTAAACCATGCCTTGGGGGGATTCCATGCCAAACAGGCCCCCAACACAAATATCATGACTCGCCCTTGAGTTAATTTGTCTACACAATAATCTTTGTGCAGAGACCCTCCAACTGTTCTCGAACTTCGTGGAGGTAAGCAGTGCACTAAACAGATGCTTGCTAGATCTGCTGCATATGCTATTACGAGACCTCTATGTCAAGAGGGCTTATCTACATCAATGTGTGCATCCCTTGCATGTGTGTGTGATCTTGCCTTTGATGTCTCCCATGATATTGAAGGCCTCTTCCATCCAAGGTTGGACACGTGCTTTTAGGACTTCTTCCTTATGTCATTCTGCATCCACCTGCTCCTTCATTAGTTTAGCTTGCCACATCCACGCAAGCCTCTGGGTGAGGACCAATGTCTATGCAGTTCCTCGAACATTGTCATATTGTTGTTGGAGTTCTCGTGCCTCTGTCTCTAAGCACTGGATGTTGGTGTCCTCCTGCAGAGTTGTGAGGACCTCAAGTGATTCTTCCAACATGCTGGTGCAGTCTTGCACCATACCTTCGATTTCCTCCAATCTTGCTATGATAGCACTAGTGTGTTGTTCTCTGACTTTCGAGGGAGTGGATGGCTGTGCCTCTAACCGCAGCTTAGCGATCTAAAGATTCAAATCCAGCTGAACCTTTGTCATTTCCTCCCTGGGCTAGTGGACCCCAGCTGCTAAACTATGGATCTGTGCCTTCACTAATATATCTACTGGGATGGCTAGCTCCGAGACACTTTGGCAAGTGTCGTCTATCACCTATACCAGTTGTTGATTTTTCAACACCAATTCGTCGTGCTGCAATCTTAGTTGTTCCATATTTATGTTTTGCTCACTGAGGACTTGGAGCACGCGCTTTTCCCTAGCTCGCAGTTCTATAGTTATCCCATCCTATAACACATATAATGTTTTGTATGAGAGAGTAGCTAGATTAACACTGAGACCTTTCAGCGTACTAACCGAAGGCCTGTTGACCTCATTTGATGTCACTAGTGCCCCTTCCAGTAGCACTATTGTGTTCATCATCCGTACACGCAACATTTGCTCTGCTGCCATGGATTCAATTGCGAGGCTAGTCGAAAGGGTAACAACCTAAGGGGGGCGCGCCTGTAATTACTGTAACTGCACTCTGAGGGACCCCAACACAATCTGGTTCTCCGGCATGAAATCTTGGAGAGCCATTGGTGACATCGTGGACCATCTCACCAATGTCATGCAAATCACCCTCGGTTAGGGTGATCATGTCAATGGACAATTTCGAGGCCTTGACCTTCTTCCGCGACCCTGCCCGCTCTGCTAGGTGCTGGCATTCAGCTGTTTTGACACAGTTTGTGGGTCCACAACTCCTTCTTTTGTTTCATCTTCCTCTACTTCCTGCCCTTGCGATGGTGTTATTTGGCTCTTGCCCGCCTTCGCGGCTGCTTCCTGTGCTACTGCTGCTACTGCAACCTTTTCCTGCTCAGCTGCTTTTTGTGCCACGTCTTGCGCTGCCCACACTTCTGCTGCTGCCTACTTCCTTCATTTTTTGGCCAAATGTGTAATGTACAACTTAACCTGATATTTCTTCTATTGCACTACCAACTTCTTGATTTCTGTAATGTCTGGAGCAGACCATTCCAGTGGCCATGCCTCTAGGACATTGAAAATGGTGTCATCGATGGCTACAAAGGATAGCTTTGTCCACTATTTATTAGGGTCCTTGTGCGCCTTGATATATATGTTATGCATGTCTGCCTTAAATTCTGCAAAACTCTCTAGATTGTTGTAAATTGTGGGTGATAACTGAGCTTATGGTTGATCCACATTCTGAGGTTCATCTGCATGAAAACCCAGAAGATCTTGCTATCACGAATCCTTTTAGCATCCTTTGTGGCCCAGCGCAAAGTGTACTTCATGGCCTCCAGTAAATCTCTGTCAATTATGGGGAATTTACTATCCTCTGGTAATTCCCCATCTATGAGCACTATGGATAGCAACAATCATGCATAGTGGAACATTTTTCCCTATTCCCGGGCTTCGTGAAAATTCTATGCAATGGAATTCTGACCAGTTAAATTGAACCCCCACTGCACACTGCTCGGCCAGTGTGACCACTGGCGTAGGTACCTCGTCTGCGCGACAATTGCACATAAGTTTTCTTGCCAGGATTTGTGTTGCCACCTATACTGCTTTATCCTTGATGATGGATATGGCATAGCCCCTCTTCTTCTTTTCCATCTTGTACTTTTTCTTGATGGCCTCTGCGATGGCCAAATCATTGCCCTTCCCTTCTAATATGGCCGCGGGGTCCTCTCCTTTGTATGGAAGCCGAAAGATGCGATGAATCAAGTTTCCTGTGATAGGGATGTGCTTCTCCAGCCATAAACACCCATCATGCACCAGACAGAGTAATTGCTTGATGACAAAAATGGTTATCAAGGCACAGTGGAAATGTAGCACAAAGAGTAGGTTCAACATCTTGGCCATTTCCACTCTAGGCAACCACTTTCGTGACTCTAATATTGTCACCCCGTCCCTCCATAGTGTTCTGCTTCATGAGGTTTCCAGTCTCAAGGTGAGGGAACTTCTCATGGTCAGCGAGGTCCCAATCTTCAAATTTCAGGTTTGGCACATAGCCCAGGCGCGTGCCTTCAAACATAATGCCATCTAGGAGCAGTGGGGTTTGGAGTGGGCTCTTGGTCTCCTCCAGGTTCTTGTGCACTTTTGCCTTCCCTTTTCATAGGGGGACATAGGCGGGAAGTTTTGTCGTAGAGTGCATAAGCTGAGTATCCACCTCCATGTCTTTAACATCATCTTCTACAATGATAAGATCCTACATATCTTCTTCTTCTTCATCTATTTCTATAGTGACGACTTTCCCTTTCTCCTCCATCGACAGTTTTCTGCGCAGCAGGTTCTCCGCGGACATGTGTATGGGAGCCATTGCTTGTTTGTCCTTCTTGGATCCTGGCGTGTGCAATTATTTCAAGATTTATACCATAATCTGACACCTTCTAGAACATCCCCCATAGTTAGGGCCTATGTGGCCTCCTTGGCAGTCACTTCTACTATCTCCAGACCATCCTTAGTTGTTGCCATTGTATCTGTACAACAATCTATCACTCACAAATTCAGGGGCTTAATCAATGCTCGGCTCACAACAATCAAAGTTTTTCTCGACCGCTCAATTCGCAAATGATCAAGTGTTGTTTGCTCAATAGCCCTTTGTATTTTATAGTGCTTTTGGAATTTGAATTCGACCATTCCCTCGAAATCTGGTTCATTAATGCTCCCTTGGCGGCAGATTTTCCTAGATTTTACCCATAAATTACGTCTTAAATGCTTCCTACCTACTCCATTTGGCCTCAAGTCAAGCATCCCATCATGAATAGTCACTTCAATGGTCACTTTCTAACCAATCCATGTGGTAGCACAACCCCCCATGCATGGTCATAGACCTTGTGACTCAATGCTTTTGCACGCATCTCTAATATCATGTAGCTCCAGGGCAAAATAGTTTATAGTCCCACGCTCCCTTCCAACTATCTGGAGCATTAAGATTGTCCTTCCCTTGGCTAGTTAGGTTTGGCTAGTTAGGTGGTCACACCACCCATGAAAAGTTTCATCCAATGATTCATCATGTTGCATGGAGGATCTCTACCTTTTACTATTATGGTCGGCATCATGCACTTTTTTATTTGCAATGCGCTATAGTGGTCACTATGCTTAGCAATATGTGGTCCAAGCTAAGGCATCAGACTAATCAACTCACAAAAATAGGCCTTAACTATGTCATCATGATCGTATGCACCCTGCCTTACCACTCTAGTCTTTTTGCCGAGAAAATCTTCCTTTATTTTGTCCTCCAGCTTCTTGACTTCCGCATCCATCAAAGCACTTTTCTTCCTTAATTGTACCCTTTCTTCTTCAATTTCGTGGAGTCTAAGGTTTCCGTGTTGGATTTCTTCTTCAAGTCCCATACATTCTATTTCTTGTGTCTATGTAATCCGTTCTTTCCAATCTTCGTGAACCATCGTATCTACTGGTGCTACTATGTGCAGACTAGGCTTTTCATGCTCCATAGGGATTACAACATTTGCTTCATACTTCAGCTTCGGAAGTGCCCATGCGGTCAGGGTTTTTCACATGGTCCTATAAGCCCAAAGAACCACTGGTACATGCATGTCCCATTTAGTTCATTTCACATGGTGGACCGTGTTTAGTGCTTAGCGTATTTTGTCAGAAGCTTCTGGGTGAATATGCTTATGCGTGCTTGGTCTTACCATGCTTCCTAGTCCCAACTGGAAGGGTCATTTGTGCCATTTTCTTTCTCACTCCTATTCTTCAGTCATGTTTCCAATCATGAGGATGGTGTCTGTTCGTGCAGGTTGTGCACCATACACCTGTATCCATCTGGAAAGGTGGGCGTGTGGGTTGTTTTGTCCGTCATACTTGTATTTCATCCACATATGAGGCTTTCCAAACTACATGCACATCATCCTTCTGCATTTGCACCAGTCCTCAAAACTTCTTTGATGTGTACCCCACCATCTTGTAAGTGTAGCGCATAGTACCCATTTCAGAGCATCGAAATGCTGCTATTTTAATACTTCTATTTCAAATTTTTTTAGGAAATCATCCACTTCTATCAATGGAACCATTTGTTGGCTTATTGGGGCCTGACCCAGGTTCAAAGTTAGTTAGCCAAAAAAATCCTGGTTCTAATGGCCCTTTCGGTTATAATCCACGGAGCGTAGACTGAGGTGTCACTCGAAGTAGTATGGGAGGGTGCTAGAACTAGGTTTCCGCACCCTGGAGATGTCTGATGAGTTTGACTGGTTCACGGTTTGACCCTACGCGTAGGTTTCTTCGTGCACTTTCCCATACCTCGAAGCCTAATATACTGCCTTCACGCAGCCCTACCCAAGGGTTGAATGCTGCACTCTGTATTATTACCCAAGACCTTACTAGTATTCTAATGTTAGTTGATTATCTTAACCTACTTGCATGCTTTAAGTTATACTTAACAACATAAACCATTCATACAGGTGATGCAGTAAATAAAAAATATATTTGAAAATTATATCAAACATGAATTAACCCAAGAACAGTTACACAGAATTATGATAAAACTTCTCTTTATTTATTCCTTCCTTGGTTACAGACTTGATTCGCCATGCGCACTCAGCTGTAGGGGTTCGCGCACTCAGCTGTGGACTACTAGGCCTCTACGCACTTAGCTGCAGAGCCTTCTCCTACTCTACGACCCAAAGACACACTTCAACTTGCAACTCAATCACTTAGACTCTTTTTCCTACTTCCTCCTCTTACACTTAGAGCCTTTCTCTATTTATACAATCCCATGGTGTTGGCTTATTGGGCCCTCACCCAAGTTCGAAAGAGTTTTTAGCCAAACAAATCCCGCAGCTACTGGCCCTTTCGACAACAGCCTGTAGAGTGTGGACTGAGGTCTCGCTCGAGGTAGCAGGGGAGGATGCTGGTGTGGAGTATCAAAGAAGGTATGTTTTGATGGTTATTTCAGTATCTTTTCATTAGGACTTATAAGCCTTTTTGCATTAGAAACTTAGACAATAATAAGGAATTATAACGAAACATGTGAGATTAATAGAGAAAGCTGATAATTGTCATTCCTATGTGTAGGAGGGAGGAAAAAGGAAAGTGCCCATCCTAAAGGAAAAGACAAAGATGAATTAATTGTTTTCCCTTCGATGGGAGACTGCGTGCAAACTAGATCAAAATGGACCAACCCAGGAAAGGAAGCGGAGATACCAGCTCGGAGCAGAAAAGGAAAGAAGTGACTCAGGATTAACAATTCTGTGAATCCCTCAGGATCTTAGATCCTGAGGGATCGCTGTTTTATCTATTTCTGCATCTAGATATCTTCGTCATCATCCTTATATAAGGGATAGCGTTGTTGGCTAGAGGGAGGACTTTTATGTAATTTCTTTTAAGAAAGATCAGGACTATGATCGTTATGTTTTGTTAAGACTTGAGTTACTGTAATTTTACTTCATGCATTAATACAGACTCGGTTACTCTTTTATCTTTGAGCATGGATCAATCCTAAGTGGTGTACCCCTGGAGGCTAAGTGTAACGCCCTCGGTGAAGTGTGACGGGCGGGCACCAGGCGCGCACACGCCAGGCGGGCGTGCACGACTGCACGCCGGCGGAGCACCGGGCGGATTGAACGACAATGCGACAAACGAACGAGTTTGGAGCGACGAAACGACAAGCGACTTGTGACACTTGGAGATTGAGTGAGGAAGTGAAGGTGACTTATACCCTTGGTATGTGGGCGTTCATAAGGGGATGGCAAATGATTCCTTGGCAAGTTTCGTGGGTGTGCAAGCCAGCGTTAGGGGGTTGGCTTAACAAGAAAACCACCTCCCACCATGCGTATATATACAAGCATTGGACTTGGAGTTGGAACACATTCAATCACATTCATTCATACACATCTATGCAAAGGAAGTGCGTAGTTCAAGCTGGGAATGTGCATAGCTCATGCGCTGGTCTTGTAAGGAGCGCAGAGCCGGGTGTTGGTCGATGTTTGGCAAGTGTGCCGTATGTTGGATGTTGAATGTGCATATTTGTGCCGGGCTTGAGGTTGGGTTCTAGGTGACTCGGGTGAGCACCATCCTTGTGATGATTGTGATTACTTGTGATGATTGTATTATTCAAAAAATGATATAATATATATTGTCGGGTAGACTTGTTACGAGAGTTTCCCCTCCCCTTTATATCATGCAATTGTTGTCTTCTTTTATAATTGTTGTGGATAATGAATAAGTATGGGTGTTCATTGATATAAAGGTTAATTGCATATTATACTTGGTTGCAAAACACAAACTAAGTACACAGTTGTGAATTAGGTGTAGTCCATGTGCACAAGTATTGTTAAAAAGAAAGTGTTCGGTGGTGCCGCACCTCGCCGGCATGGTTGAAAGACCATCGTAGGCTTGGGGGCGTGACAGTTGGTATCAGAGCTGGTGTAGCTTGCAGATGAAAGCTGATACACAACTTGACAGTTGGTATCAGAGCTCGGTTGGGCCGGGTTGTTGAAGCATTAGAGCTTGTGAAGAAGTGACTATGGTGACAAGTTCTTGCAGAGGAAAGAAGTTGGTGAAACACTTCCTGATAAGTGTGACATCAAGGACTTGGGTTGCAGGTGAAGCCGGTGCATGGTCGAGACTAGATTGCAAAGAAGGAGAAGGCTATTGGAAATGGCTAAATCCTAGGCTGGGTCTAGTCGTGATCCCAAGGATACTACCCTTGGTTTGATGCAGAAAGTGTTGGAAAGAATGGAGTACTTGGAAGATCATTTTGAAAAGAAGATTGACCTTATTTTGGAAGAACAAAAGGCAACTTTGAGGATGAAAGATGAACTTGATGAACTCTGAACTCAACACGAGTACACTGATTTGATGTGTACACAACTTGAAACAAGAATCAAGGAGGTTGAAGAAGCAAGGGACCAGGGTCTTGCAGAGATCGTGGAATTGAAGAAATCTCTTGATGAAGCTAAGGATGAGATAGCGGTGTTGAAGAAGGCCGTGAGGCATGGCTCAGGTGGAGGAGTGCCTCATGTGAAAGTCAAGGAACCGAAATCATTCGATGGTACAAGGAGTGCAAGACCCTTGGCAACTTCTTGTGGGACATGGAGCAATACTTGGAATGGTTGGGTCTATCTGATGATGAGGCTAAGGTCAAGGTTGCTGCTCAGTTTCTAACAAAGGATGCTAAGATGTGGTGGCGAAGGAGGATGGACCAGATTTCCAGTGGCAGTGCTAGCGACATCACTTCGTGGGATGAGATGAAAGGAGCTTTGCAGGCCCATTTTAGTCCTTAGGATGAAACATGGGAAGAAAGGATGAAGATTAAATACATAAAGTAGATAGATAAACTTCATACATATCAGTGGGAGTTTGCAAGTGCGGTCCTTGAACTACCTGACATGGCAGAGAGAGACGAGTTGTTTAACTTCATTACTGGGTTGAAGCCTTGGGCACGCAATGAGGTGAAGAGACAAAGGATTAGAACACTTGAAAAAGCTTTTGCTGTTGTTGACAGGTTGGTGGAGCATTATGATGAGACTTTTGATGATAGGAAGAAGAATTCTGACAAGCAGAAAGATAAGAAGAAAGATGATGCTTCGAAATCAGATGATAGTTCGAAGACGAAGAAAGTCTTGAAGTGTTGGATATGTGCTGGTCCACATACGGTGAAGAATTTTCCTTCTAGACTAAAAGTGGCTGCCATAGCACAATCTAATGCGAAAGATGAAGGTGCTTCTATGGGGATGATGCAGATACTTGGAGCTAATGCTGCTACAAAGGTGACCTCTCAGAAGGATCCTGAGAGGAATAAGTTGGAGTATGTTCGGATGAAGGTTGGAGATGCTGATATACTCACTATGGTGGATAGTGGGGCTTCTCACAACTTCATGGGTGAAGATACTATGAGAAGGATTGGGATGAAATATGTTCCTATCAAGGCACATATGAAGACAGTGAATTCTCCTCCAGATGAAGTTCTTGGTGTAGCTGAACAGGTGGACACAACACTTGGTGAATGGATTGGGAAGGTGGACTTCACTATAGTGTGGATTGATGACTATGAGGCTGTGCTGGGATGGAATTTATGAAACAATATGATGCCATGATTGTTCCACATTTCAAGAAGCTGTACATTTATGATGGAAGGGAAGATGTACCCATTGGTGTGCCTACCTTTGGTGTGACTAGGCCTGATTGTAAATTGGCAGTGATGCAAATGGGGGATGAGAAGAAAATGGGTGACATGAGTAAGCGGTTTTCCACAGTTGAGACAAAGCTTACCGAGTAGTCATTGGTCATCAAATCACTTTTAGATAGTATCTTGGATTTGACAAGAAGGCTAGAGGTGATCGAGGATGAGGATGATGATGGGGAGTTATATGTGAGGCCGGATGTTCGAGGGGAGGACCGGGTCACTTATCTACAAAGGATGGAGGTTGAGGATCCTAATAGATGGATCAAGATGATTAGTGAGGGTGAGCCTTCTGGCTCTAACCCCTCTACATCTTCTTAGATGGACAAGAAGATGGGGTTCATTGCTAGCTGCTCATGGCAGTGAGTCCTTAAAGCAGTTGAGTAGGTATGATGGTGCAGGGATGGCTTGGCATCAAGCATCATGACATGTTGCAGATGGGATGAGGGCTACTTCATGGACCTGAGCATGGTTTATTCTTGATGAGTTCAGGATGTGGTAGATGTTTTGAGGAACAGCTGATGATGACATGAGGATGTTCACTCTCATGATTTGGGTGTGATGGTTGGATTAGCTACCCAACTAGTTCAGACATGGGGAGCATGCGGTGATCAGAGGTATGTTGGCATTGTGTTGGAGTATCATGGCAGCTGGACACATAGGACACATGATGGAGAGAGGTTTTCTCTTGGAACACTTGACACATGATGGAGAGAGGTGTTCTCATAGAGCACTTGGCAGATTGATGAGATGTTGGCACATGGTTGAGGTGTTAACACTTGTTGATGTATCATGGGCAGCTTTGCACATGATGGAGTTGGTGACATGATGGAATTGACACATTGTTGCGATGGACATGTAGCTTGAGTTGGAGGGATCAGCCTTCCATGGTGGAGAGCAGCATGGAGAGATTGTGGCAGGTGGTCGATGATCATGGACATCTATGACATACTTTGGTATGGACTATCTTAGTAGTAGTTGGTTGCCTAGAGGAGACATGGTGGAGATGGAGTCCTACAAATGTTGCAGGGATATTTGCCATATGTGGAGGAGTTGACATCATGGATATTGATGCCTGGGGATGTTGTCAAGGATGACAATAACTTCAGGTGGAGGAGGATGTAACGCCCTCGGTGAAGTGCGACGGGTGGGCACTGGGTGCCCGGGAGTGCACACGCCGGGCGGGCGTGCATGACCGCATGCGGGCGGAGCGCCGGGCGGCTTGAACGACAATGCGACGAACGAATGAGTTTGGAGTGACGAAACGAAAAGTGACTTGCGACACTTGGAGATTGAGCGAGGAAGTGAAGGGGACTTATGCCCTTGGTATGTGGGCGTTCATAAGGGGATGGTCGACGGTTCCTTGGAAAGTTTCGTGGGTGTGCAAGCCAGCGTTAGGGGGTCGGCTTAACAAGCAAACCACCTCCCACCGTGCATATATATACAAGCGTTGGACTTGGAGTTGGAACACATTCGATCGCATTCATTCATACACATCTACATAGAGGAAGTGCACAGTTCAAGCTGGGAATTCGCATAGCTCATGCGCTGGTCTTGTAAGGAGCATAGAGCCGGGTATTGGTTGACGTTTGGCAAGTGTGCCATATGTTTGATGTTGAATGCACAGATTTGTGCCGGGCTTGAGGTTGGGTTGTAGGTGACTCAGGTGAGCACCATCCTACCGTGCAAGAGTGCACAAACATTGTAAAGGCTGTTTTGCCTGCGTTGTAAAAGAAACTAAGTATTGGCTTGGAGTTTGCCAAACATTACTTGTGATGATTGTATTATTGGCAAACTGATATAATATATATTGTCGGGCAGACTTGTTATGGGAGTTGCCCCTCCCCTTTATATCGTGCAATTGTTGTCTTCTTTTATTGGATAATGAATAAGTATGGGTGTTCATTGATATAAAGGTTAATTGCATATTATACTTGGTTGTGAAACACAAACTAAGTACACGGTTGTGAATTAGGCGTAGTCCATGTGCACAAGTATTGTTAAAAAGAAAGTGTTCGGTGGTGCCGCACCTCGTCGGCACAGTTGAAAGACCACCATAGGCTTGGGGGTGTGACACTAAGGGCCCGGCCCTGGAGGACACTTGCTCTTGTACCATTACACGTGGTTTCTATGTGGTTTGTTTATCGACGTGATCTGGTAATCCGTTGTGTTTTATAATGTTTATGTTACATGCTCTGTTGCGTTTAACTCATTTAATATTCCTGCAAATAAAAGTGTTGTATTAACGCTGCATCATGTTACCAATCCTTTAATCGTTGGTATAATACAGGATACTGTCATTCCAATACAGAGTTCTATGTGATTGTGCCTTAGCATTACATCATTTATCTTGAAGGTTCTGATTTCACATGATTATTTAATCCTTGAATGTTACTGTTTTTGTCTTGAGATGAAATCGTATGCTTTTATTTAGAGCGATAACAGAGTCAGATTAAGCATGTTGTGTTTATATGATTTTTAGTATTGTTCCATCTTGGATCTGTAGGTAGTGCTGTTCCATAGTATGTGTACATCTTTAAGAGTGAAGGATTGATGTTTGGATTCGTGTGATTAAATAGAGTTACAACTTGATGAACTTGGTTACTGCTTATTTCGGAATTGCTATTCCATTTCAGTTGCTGTTCCATTTTTGAATTGCTCAGTTGCTGTTCCATTTTTGAATTGTTGTTCCATTTCGACTGCTGTTCCATTTCAAGACTGCTAATTTGTTGTTTTCTTTACTTGCCATTTCACTTCTTATTTATTAAGGACAATCTCAGGCTGTAGTGAGTGTTAGCATCTGCCACCTGGCTCCTAGACCTCTGATCTGTTCTCATCAGCACAAAAGGGATGGGTTATTGCTACCGAACCCTTTACTGATGCGGTGTTCTATCTCATTGCCATTTTCTTTACTTCTTGTTTCATTTCTTATTTACTAAGAAACAATCTCAGGCTGTAGTGAGCATCAGCATCTGCTACCTGGCTCCCAGACCTCATATCTGTTCTCATCAGTACGAAAGGGATGGGTTGTTGCTACCAAACCCTTGGCTGATACATTGCTTTGTGTGATTTAGCCTCTTGAAGTAGTTAAGTTGTAGATGCGCATCAATTTACTCTTTTAGTTTTAAACAACTGTACTACAAACATTACTCTGACAAATGCTAAGCCTCAGACTGAGATACTCTTTGAAATAGCAAGACGTTCCTGGATTGACATATTAATGTGAGGTAACTAGAGGTGAAAGAGACCCTTTTTATAGCTCTACATTTTGGCGCCGTTGCCGGGGAAAGAGTGTAGCCATTTGTTCTTTTTTTCAGGGTAGTGTACGAACCTGCTAGGGAAGAATTGGGTTTTGAAAATGGAAGGTAAGAACCTATGTACGGAGCATGTAAAAGCCTTGCTCCTTTGCCCGATTTCCTGCAGATTTTCTGCTATCTGCTTAAGAAGGATTTAGTAGTTAAATTTAGTGCATGACTACACAGAAAAAGCCAAAGAAAAATTCCAAACCTTTGCCAAATCAGAAAAAGCTAAGGGGCTGGTGACCCTTGGTCGATCAACCTTCATAGATGAAATCTATTAGAAAGCCAAATCTTAGCCTTCAGTAGGACCCAAGAAAGTTATTTCCAAGCAGCCTACTAGCTCCCTTCAGGCCACAGGTTCACCATCTGTAGCTTTTGTTGAGGTGCATAGTCAAACTGACGAATAGGACTTTCAAGAAATTGAAAATTCTATTCCAGAACTATTGCAGGAAGGGAATTTTAGTGATCTTTGTGAAGATGAAGGGGAAACAGGGGAGACTGAGGAGCTGAGATCTCCTCTTAGGATAACTCAGCCATTGAATAGCCGAGACAAAGGGAGTGCGGAAAAAATTATTATTGAAGGGACCCAATCCCCTGAGACAAAAATCCTAGATAGAGGAAGTACTATTAAAGTTGTTCCTGTCAAAGACATTCCCTCTCAACCTAGGAATACCCTCTTAGATATTCCGGAAGGTTATTGGCACATATTTGACCCAATGGCTCAAAATCTGCCAAACACCCAAACCTCTACATTACAATACCCCATAGTGGATTCCGCAGCAAATGCCCCCATGAAAGCAATCCCCCTTCAACATATCCCTACATTTCACGGGCTTACATCGGAGGACCCGGATGCATTTTTATTTGAATTTGATGTACTGTGCAGGGGATATGATTACACCACTGACCCCCTGAAACTAAAATTGTTCCCCTCTACTCTGAAAGGGGTTGATTTAAGATGGTTTATGGGATTAGGTGGTGGGGCTATAAATAATTGAGAACAAATGAAAGAGTCTTTTTAAAAAAAATATCAAGACTATTGCAGGTCTAGAGAACTAAAATATGAAATATTCCAGATGATAGCTAGACCAAACGAAACATTAGAAGAGTATGTGGAACGTTTCCAGTATAATCTACAAATATGTCCCTATGCATCACTGCCTTTGCCTGATAATGTGTTGAAAACAACATTAATAAGGGGCATGAAAGAGCAATGGATCGAAACATTAAACATTATGGGGAAAGGGGATATTTATCAGGAATGTTTTGCTAACATAATTGATTTATGCATCAGGAGTTCGAGAGGCAGTACATGAATCAAACCAGCAGAACATGATCGGGTTGCAAGAGAAAACAAAATCCCATCAGAAGGAGTAACATGTGTGGAAATTGGAAATTTATTTGAAAATTTTAAAACCGATATACTAGGAACATTGACTACACAATTGGACGTTTTGCAGGCCAAGCAAAAGCAAATGGAGGCAGAACAAAATATAGCAATCTTCTACCCCAGATGCAGGAAGAAGCATAACCATAAGGAGTGTCCACTAGATATAGTCCAAACATGCGCCATCTGTACAAGGGATCACTCTACAGAAAGTTGTCCCTCATTAACTGGATTGAAAGCGGTATATAAGGAGGCAGAAGAAGAACCAGAAGCAGTATATTTACTCAACCGACATCGTTAGTGGCAGCCGCGACAAACTGGTATGTTTTCAGACCCAACTTCTCCTTTACAGTATCCGTAGTACAGTACTCAATAGTATAATACATGGCAAAGTCAGTTTCAGCCCCCATTTCCAAATTGGTCACCACAGTCATATCCTTTTGCGAACCAGTGGCTAAATCAGACAAGCCAATCTGGTTGGTCGAATCCTCCTTATCCCCCACCATACTGGCAAAGCAACCCAAACCCACCACAATGGACTCCCTCCCACTTCACAAAGCTCATTCTGGCAGACTAACTAGCAGAGACCAACACAGCAGCCGGTAGGAAATATTCCTCTCCCTCAACCTACACTGCTAGCTTTACAGCAAAATCCCCAATCTAATCTAAGACCTCAACTCCTAGCCTAGCCTAATCCCAATCCAAATAATAGACCAGTCCAAGCTCTCCAAATTTTAGAAACACCAGAAGAAGGATCCAATCTGAGGGAGTGCAATGATCTTCAGCTAAGATCTGGGCGTATTATTCAAACAGAGGGAAATAAAACAGTTCAAATTGAAGATCAGTTACCTAGAGAACATCTGTCACAAGAGGAGGATGTGAATAGACAACAAACTCATAGTCAAGCAACCACATCCTCTCCCCCGTTCCCAGAACGATTAGTCATACCTCGACCTATACAACAACCTAATTTTGACATTCTGGGAGAATTACAAAATTTGTACATAAAAATTCCATTCCTCCAGGCCATTCAAGACATCCCGATATACGCGAAAACCATTAAAGAATTGTGCATAAAAAGGCCAAGGAGGAATATAATAAATAATCCAAGAGTTCAAGTAGTCGGCACTTTATCTGACCTATTATCAGGAAAGGAAACACCCATTAAGTATGAAGACCCAGGAAACCTAATAGTAACCGTTCAAATTTATGGTCAAACTCTGCCCAATGCCTTAGTTGATCTTGGAGCTGCAATCAATATATTGACAACCACTACTTGCTAAAAGCTAGGCATTACATCTACAGAACCCACCTCCACTTTGTTAGAATTGGCTGATCAATCTGTGGTTAGGCCGGAAGGCATACTACATGATGTCATGGTCTCGGTTGACTCCTAGGAATACCCAACCGATTTTCTGATAATAAATCCTAAAACCGGACTTGATGGACATCCATTAATCTTAGGAAGACCTTGGCTTGCTACCGCTGATGCCTATATCAGTTGTCGGCAAGGGAACATGATCATAACCAAGGGGGTGGATATTAAGAATTTAGTACTATATCCCCCAACGCAGCCAAGCATCACAATAGTTAAAACTAATAGGCACCCTGTATCATATCTTACTGATAACATTAGATCTCCATTAACTATACAAGAAGCACTTGAGTTCAAAGGCCAAACAGAAGATGATTCCATCAGTAATTTCATTAGTCAATCTAAACTCACATCTCATACCCAGTGTCATATGATAAAAGCAGCATTTGATAACGAAGTAGAAGAGGAACCTCTGAAAGATACACATGATCACACAATCCCTGTCACTTCGGTTGCACATAGTAAAATTGTGGAAATTGAACCTGGAAAAACCTTAAACATTAACGTTTACCTCGCACCCGAACAAGAAACAAAGCTCATCCATATCTTAAGGAAATATAAAGAAGCATTTGCATGGGATTACCCTGATATGAAAGGAATTGACCCCCAATTATGTACACACCACATCTACATAGAAAATGATGCGAGACCTGTTAGGCAGCCTCAGAGAAGACTAAATCCTCATTTAAAAGAAGTAGTAAAAGCCGAGCTTCAAAAGCTTTTAGATGTTAACTTCATCTACCCTATCTCTGATAGTAAATGGGTCTCCCTGCTTGTGGTGGTATGGAAAAAGAATGGGAAGTGGAGAATCTGTGTGGACTACAGGGAGCTAAATAAAGCAACGCAGAAAGATCACTTTCCTCTCCCATTCATCAACCAAGTATTGGACACTTTGGCGGGGAAGAAATTCTTTTCTTTCCTCGATGGCTTCAGTGGGTATAACCAAATACAGATTGCCCCTGAAGATCAGGACAAAGCTACTTTTACTTGTCCTTGGGGAACATTCGCCTACCGAGTTTTACCTTTTGGCTTATGCAATGCCCCTGCCACATTCCAAAGGGCTATCCTTAGCTTTTTTGCAAATCTAATAAATGAAGGACTGGAAGTATATATGGATGACTTTACTCCATATGGAGATGAGTTTGATCCATCATTGGACACACTAGAAAAGGTCCTACAATGTTGTATAGCTACCAGGCTTTGTTTAAGTCATGAAAAATGTTATATGATGATGACGAAAGGACTTATTTTAGGACACTATATTTCTGCAGCTGGCATTCAGGTAGACCCAACCAAAATCCAAATAATTTTACTTATTCCTACTCCTACTACTCAAACAGAGGTACGTAGCTTTCTTGGATTCTCTGGTTACTACAGAAGGTTTATAGAACATTATTCACGTATTGCTGCACCCTTGTATGCACTAACTGGTAACGTCGATTTTCTTTGGACAGAGAAATGTGAACGTGCCTTCAATGATCTGAAGAAGCTCGTATCTACAACCCTAGTCCTTCGATGACCGAATTGGGATTTACCATTCTAGATATCATCTTATGCTTCAGACATAGCCATTGGAGCGGGCCTTGGACATGAGGAGGATAGAAAACCATATGCAATTTATTACATTAGCAAAAATCTATCCCCTGCTGAATTAAATTATACTGTCACTGAAAAAGAATTTCTAGTTGTTATACATGCTGTCAATAAATTCAGACATTACATTACTGGATATCTTGTTATCTTGTACACAGATCATTTTGCTATAAAATATTTAGCAAACAAGCTTATCACAAATGGCAGAATAACTAGATGGCTGATTTTATTACAGGAATTTGATATTACAATCAAGGATCGACCCGAGAAAGAAAACCCAGTAGCTGATTTCCTCTCAAGAATGCCAAAACCAGTTGATGCAGCAGCAGTTGAAGATCAATTTCTAGATGAGAATCTCTTTGTCATTGCTGTTCAAACACCCTGGTATGTTGATGTTGCCAATTACCTAGTAGTAGGTAAGTTACCAAAGCATCTAACCCCTAATGAGCGAAAACAGATTGTTCAACGAAGTACCCGATTTCCTAGATTGGGGGATATTTGTTTCACACAGGGGTAGACATGCAAATCAGGAGATGCGTTCGAAAGGACAAAATTTTTGATATATTGAAAGCTTGCCATGACCAACCATGTGGTGGAGATTTCGCTGATCGCAGGACTACACATAAAGTATTACAAACAGGGTATAATTGGCCCACAATTTTCAAAGATGCAAAGAAATTTGTCCAAGCATGTGACAGTTGCCAGAGAGCGGGATGCCCTAGTTAGTCGGATGAGATGCCTTTGAAACCACAGCTAGTTATCGAACCATTTGAGCGTTGGGCTCTTGATTTCATGGGATCAATCAACCCACCATCAAACCAGAAAACATACATTTTGGTGGCAACAGAATACGTCACCAAGTGGGTTGAAGCAGAGGCCTTGCCCAGAGCTACAGAAGAATTTGTCATATTGTTCCTACTCCATCTATTTGTACGCTATGGCCTTCCTAGATAGATAATTACAGATGGAGGGCCACAATTTGCTGGGAAAAAAATAGCTATAACACTCAACAACTATCAGTTCCAACATAAAATTACCACCCCATCTCACCCACAGGAAAATGGGCAAGTAGAAACAATTTTAACAAAAACAGTTGCATCACATAGACGCGATTGGGTTCACAGACTACCTGAAGCACTGTGGGCTTATAGAACAACATGGAGAAGCACCACTGGTCACTCACCTTACCAGCTAATGTTCGGAAAACAACCTATTTTTCCTATAGAATTTGAAATCCAGATATTGCGAACAACACAAGAAGTTGGTTTAGACTTAACTGAGGCACAGACTAATCGACTACAACAAATCAATGAGCTGGATGAAATTAGGCTCTCTGCACTTCAACACATTGCCCTGATACAACAGCAGAGAGCTGAATGGCATGATGCTCTCATTAAAAATAGAGTCTTCCACGAAGGAGACTGGGCTCTTTTATATGACTCCAGGTTTCAAGACTTCCTCGGGAAACTCCAGACTCGTTGGCCGGGACCATATGAAATCCAGAAAGTACATGAAAATGGTACCCTTACCCTGATTACTATTGATGGTTCTGGATATACCTTTAAGGCAAATGGCCATCAAGTCTGCCTTTATCGCAAACCAGTTACTCGGGAATCCTTTTGCCAACAGCTACGCCAAGATTCAGATATGGAGATCTTAGGGGAGGAATACAAGTCTTCCTCACTTGTAATTCACTAAGAAATTACTTTTCCTTACAGTTTGTACATAACTTCTTGAATTATTTTTGTACATATCTTTGCAATAGGCTTTGTTACTTTTGTTGTTCCTTTTTCTCAAAAGGAATAGCACTTTTGGTTTTCTGCTGTTCCTTTTCTAAAAGGGACATCACTTTGGTTTTTGCTGTTCCTTTTCCAGAAGGAACAACACTTGTGTTTTTGTTGTTCCTTTTCCAAAAGGAACATCACTTGTGATTTTCGCTGTTCGTTTTCCAATAGGAACAACACTTGTGATTTTTGTTGTTCCTTTTCCAAAAGGAACAACACTTTTGCTTTCTGTTATTCCTTTTCCAAAATGAACAACGCTTGTGTGTTTCTGCTGTTCCTTTTCCAAAAGGAACAACACTTGTGTTTTTTCTGTTCCTTTTCCAAAATGGACAACACTTTTGTTTTCTGCTGTTCCTTTTCCAAAAGGAACAACACTTTTGCTTTCTGCTGTTCCTTTTCCACAAGGAACAACACTTGTGTGCTTTTGCTGTTCCTTTTCCAAAAGGAACAACACTTGTGTGTTTTTTCTATTCTTTTTTCAAAAGGAACAACACTTGCGTTTTTGCTGTTCCTTTTCTAAAAGGAACAACACTTGCGTTTTTGCTGTTCCTTTTCTAAAAGGAACAACACTTGTGATTTTTGTTGTTTCTTTTCCAAAAGGGACAACACTTTTTCTTTTTTTTGTTCCTTTTCCAAAAAGAACATCGCTTGTGTGTTTCCTCTGTTCCTTTTCCAAAAGAAACAGCACTTGTGTGTTTTCGCTATTCATTTTCCAAAGAAACGACACTTCTGTGTTTTTGTTGTTCCTTTTCCAAAAGGAATAGAACTTTTGATTTTTGTTGTTCCTTTTCCAAAAGGAACAACACTTTTTTGATTTCTGTTGTTCCTTTTTTCAAAGGAATGACACTTTTTTTATTCCTACTGTTCCTTTTCAAAAGGAACAACAATGATGATTTCTGTTGTTCTCCAAACGGACAGCATTTGTGAATTGTTGTTGTGCCCTTCCTCGAAAGGAACACTACTTATATGATTTTGCTCTCCTTGTGAAACAGCTTGTTCCTTTTGCTATTCTAAATTAAGGATGCTTATTGCTAATGTTCTTTCTAGTCTTTTTTAATATGGCTATGAACTTATGTAATGGGAACAAAAACACAGCATACAGAAATCAGTCAATCATAAATCACTATCTTTATAAGGGACCGCCCTGAATTGGTGAAAGGACGCAAGGAATGACATGCTTATTCATCATCTTTTGCTGCCATTGCTCTACTAATTCTGTTCTGATTGGTTATCTGTATCATGAGGGTCCCTTTTTAATCCTCTCTGATTATCATTCAACAATAAGAGCAAAGGATCTATACCTTTCTATTGGGATATTAAGACTTCTTCCACCATTCCTACTCTTAGGGAGTGTTGAACCACCCTTTGTGTATAAACAGGAAAGGTTGTTTACAAAAAACAAGAAAAAAAAAGAGGAAGCAAAACATGGTTTCTAAATTGTCAAATTGCAAGATAGGAAGTCTCATTACAAGCTGGCCTACCATGATCATCAGGACGGAAGCGAAGTGGCATTCCCACTATGGCCACCACACTTGGGAAATGGTCCAAAAGGGATATCAAACAAACAACCCTTGGAATAGGAGGTCTCATCACGAGTCGGCCTGCCCACTATTCACTCCTCCCTCGTGAATGGCATTATAACTAACTGGTCACCAAGCCAGCATAGTGGCCTACATTTTGACATTACACAATGTTTCCTGGCATACACAAAGGACTATGATTCCAGGGGTGAAACAAACAACTCTACCAAGGTTATGGACACCTGTCAGCAGCAGAGCACTGTTAATGGTATTGAAGTCGCATTTTTACACCAATAGGTAAGAAGATTGCATCCTCTTGTTTTTTATGCCGTGGTAATTAATTATATAATATTACCCAACCATATAACGTATGACTATATATTATTACCAATCATTATGGAACTAGTGACAGTGACCACATGAGACTTTCTATTTACGGCAAATGTCATATCCCCGAACTTCCATCAAATCACCGCAGTCTCTTACGTATTAAAGCGATGTAACTTTATACCTCGATTTTAGTAATAGGTTGTTTTTGTAAGCATGGAATATTGCCATACGCTGTTCCATAAAGACTTCACGGAAGAACAGGCGCTGCTCCTTTATTTGACAGCTGGGACAACCTATCACATTGCGGGGGGGAGGGTAACCTCATCATTCCCCAGAGCACGTGTCAGTCCGTTATTTGAGAAATTGTGTACTCAGGCATAGCATGACTCAACGATATTATCTTTTTCTATTTTTGTTTTCTTCTGCATGAGCTGCTTTTCAAAGCCATTTCCACTGCATACGCTGTAGCATTAGAATTTGAACGAGTAATACGCCATCAGCTTCTCTGTGTTTCAACAAACAGTTGTCGTTCCTTTGAGAATTTGCAGTGAAACTATGGGAGGAAGGTCAGTTCGCCGAGAACCGCGAGTGTTAACTGTTTCGGCTGCAGCCCAGAAAGTCCTAAAAAAAGCAGGATGGCTGACCTATCTCAACCGCCTGAAGGAGTCCAATGAAACAGTAGCGATTGAAGTTTTACAGAATTTGCAGGAAGACTACTCCACAGTAAGAGGAAGACGAATAGCAGTCACCGATGACATAATAGCAGAAGTCTCGGGACTGCCAGCCACTAGACCAGTATGGACGATAAAGAAGGAAAGGCTGTAGAAGATTTTAGAAATCTTTCAGGACGAGGGCCAAAGCTTGAAAATTCGAGGAAAGGGGGTGCTGCCAGCAACGCTAGGAGAGCCATGGGCGCAATTAGCAAAGATAATCCAAAGCTACATCACCTATGAAGGCATAAAAGACGTGGTAAGACCATGAAATCTTAAACTCCTAGCTGTTTTAAAACAAAAATGTTCTGTGAATTTACCTGCATTGTTGAATTCACTACTTCATGACGTTGCACAAAGCATGAAAAGAGCACAAAACGTAGAGTCAGTTGTCAGCCACCACGGATTAATTCGGTTGATAGTTAACTATTGTCTCACCTAGCAGCAGAGCAACTGGTAAGAACTAATTACCATCATTAATGGAGGGCCGCCCACATCCGGACGCCCGAAAAAATGAAAACAAGTTACTAGCACACCCCAACATTCAGAAAAACAGAAGCAGGACACTCGTACAACGGAGAAACTTGAAAAACGAAAGAAATCTGAAAAATAGAAACATGACACCAGCACACCCAAACAACCAGAAAAACGCAGAAAAATCGGCAACACTCGCATGGCTACGAGGGAGGCTGGAGAAGCCCCAGGAAGGCACGAGCCAGACAATAGAAATCGAAGATGAGCAAATCCCAAGCAAAGAAACAGAAGAAGAAGATGACGAGGAAGCAGAGCAGTCTGTAGAGGTAGAAACAGAAGAAGAAGATGACGAGGAAGCAGACCAGTCTGCAGAGGCAGAAACAGAAGAAGAAGAAGAGGAGGTAGAGCAATCTGTAGAAAGAGAAGAAGGAAAAGTTGAGCGATCTGAAGAGGAAGGAGACGAGAGAAAAGAAGCCAAGCAGTCCGAGCAGGAGGAAGGAATGGAATAGCAGGAAGGTAGCCCATTACAAGACCCATTAGGGGAAGATGAATTGGCCAAAATTTTGGCCAATATGGGTGAATATGGCCAACCCCTAAGTCCATCAAACCTCCATGCCGTAGAGAAACCCCAGGAGAAAGATGCACCCAAGGAATCGCATGCAGAAGAGGCAGAAGTAGAAAATTTGTCCGTTCATAATGAGAAGATATCAGAAAAAGCTGAGCAAGAACAGCCTGTTCCTAATCAGAAGGCACCAGAAGAAAGTCCGGAGGAAATAAGGGCAGAAGAAGAGAGCCTAAGAAATAACAAATCCAATTAAGGTTCTTACCCCGGAACAACCACCCCAGGGAGAAAATCAGGAAGCTAGCCACAATCCAAACTGCAGCGAACAGCCTGCTATTCCTTCTGAAGAAATGATGGAAATAAGGTAATTACGAAAGGAACAACAGATATTGTTGAACATAATAGTCCAGCTTCACCAGCAGATTAGGGTTCTAAAGGCGAGGCTAAGGGTAAAAGGGACTTTAGGAAGAAAAGGTCTGACCACACTAGTAAAATCCCTTAAGGGCAAGAGGTAGAGGACCAGAATCCATCCCACTGCTCAAAACCCTGACAAAAGCCAAGCTGCTGTTCCAAATGAAGCTGAAAAGCAGACTGCTGTTCCAATTGAAAAGGAATAGCAGTGGGCTGGTATTCGTGTTAAAATTGAAAAGGATGATAAGATGGTTCAGACGGAGGCACCACCTTCGGGAGTAATAAGGGTTCTGAACTCGAAGCAGCACAATAAGAAAGTTCAGGTAAAGCTCCTGGCCTCCATGGTTGCATGGAAAAAGGATCCGAAAACGATGACCCTTCACAAAGGTTTGAAGTAGGCCCAGCAAGAAGCAGAAAAGATTAGGGAGCAAACGGCCCCCCGAGATAAATATGAAGAACTACAAGAACAGCTAAGGAACGTCAACTTATCTGAAAGCCAAGCTTTCGAAGGATGGCAAAGGGAACAAGAGAAAGTTTCAAAGGTAACTCGTAGATTAGATGTAGTTATCAAACAGATGGATACCTTGTGTTCTCTATACAATGACGTCCTAACATGTAGAGTCCCTGCCAAGAACTATGCCCTATTTCTGATGGAAAGGTATTTACAATTGAAAATAAAGGCTGTTAAAGCAGGTGCTCCCATACAAATTAACACTATAGATGATTTTATAAATTGCCGTAAACATTATGGGGTAAAAATGCAAAGGTTATTGTGTGAAATTTACTTGCATAACCTTGTACTAGAATAAGAGACCGAACTGAACACTGGCCCTTTTGTTGGGGACATTCAATTGCAAGAATTTATCTCATTTGCAGTCAATCAAATTAAATGGCTTAAAGCCTACAACACTTTTCAAAGACAAGAAAATGAATTAGATCTATGGGTAAGAGCTGAGTCTAGGGACCCAGAATAGTTATGGAGGAGACATAGAAATCTCATGAAGGCTCCAAGAGTGGTTGAAGCATTAGGACCCATGCATGAAGCAATCATTCGACAGGGACTTGAATACTTTTCCTCTATTAAAGACCTTGCCATTGAAGCAGCTAAATTTCGATATCGAATATCTAATCTGAACATCCAGCTCAGAGAACCATTTAAGTATGAGAATTTTAAACTTGTTGCTAACTAATTTCCCCTCTATGGCGAAAATCTTTTGAGGGTAGGGCCATCCTGGTTAGGATATAGGTTCCGGAGTCCAATCATTTGGCATCCTGTACCCAGATACCAAGCCCTGTATGAGATGCCTAAGGGTCAGACAAGCCATTTCTTTGATCATTTAGTTTCGCATCACAGCTGTAGGCCCTCACACAAGATTCCATCTCCAACCTACTCACTCACTGCCTTGCATGTCAACTACAATGTTTTCATGAGGCCGTGAAAAAGGGTAAGCTGGGGGGTGTGTGGAGTATAAAAGAAGATACGTTTTGATGGTTATTTTAGTATCTTTTCATTAGGACTTATAAGCCTTTTTGCATTAGAAACTTAGACAATAATAAGTAATTATAACGAAACATGTGAGATTAATAGAGAACGCTGATAATTGTCATTCCTATGTGCAGGAGGGAGGAAAAATGGAAAGTGGCCATCCTAAAGGAAAAGAAAAAGATGAATTAACTATTTTCCCTTTGACAGGAGACCGCATGCGAACCAGATCAAAACGGACCAACCCAGGAAAGGAAGTGGAGATACTAGATCGGAGCAGAAAAGGAAAGAAGTGACTCAAGATTAACGATTTTGCGAATCCCTCAAGATCTTAGATCCCGAGGGATCGCTGTTTTATCTATTTCTGCATCTAGATATCTCTGTCATCATCCTTATATAAGGGATAGCGTTGTTGGCTCGAGGGAGGACTATTATGTAATTTATTTTAAGAAAGATCAGGACTATGATCATTATGTTCTGTTAAGACTTGAGTTACTGTAATTTTACTTCATGCATTAATACAGACTTGGTTACTCTTTTATCTTTGAGCCTGGATCAATCCTAAGTGGTGTACCCCTGGAGTCTAAGGGCCCGGCCCTAGAGGAAACTTTCTCTTGTACCATTACGCGTGGTTTCTGTGTGGTTTGTTTATCGACTTGATTTGGTAATCTGTTGTGTTTTATAATGTTTATGTTACATGCTCTATTGCGTTTAACTCATTTAATATTCCTGCAAATAAAAGTGTTGTATTGACGTTGCATCATGTTACCAATCCTTTAAGTGTTGGTATAATATGGTTAATCTCTATAGGATACTGTCATTCCATTACAGAGTTCTATGTGATAGTGCCTTAGCATTGCAACATTTATCTTGAAGGTTTCGATTTCACATGATTATTGAATCCTTGAATGTTACTGTTTTCATCTTGAGATGCAATCGTATTCTTTTATTTAGAGTGATAACAGAGTCATATTAAGCACGTTGTGTTTATATGATTTTTAGTATTGTTCCATCTTGGATTCATAGGTAGTGTTGTTCCATAGTACGTGTACATATTTAAGAGCGAAGGATTGATGTTTGGATTGGTGTGATTAAATAGAGTTACAGCTTGATGAACTTGGTTACTGCTTATTTATGAATTGTTGTTCCATTTCAGTTGCTGTTCCATTTCTGAATTGCTCAGTTGTTGTTCCATTTCTGAATTGCTGTTCCATTTCAAGCCTGCTGATTTGCTGTTTTCTTTATTTTCCATTACACTTCTTATTTATTAAGGACAATCTCAGGCTGTAGTGAGCATCGACATCTGCTACTTGGCTCCCAGATCTCTAATCTGTTCTCATCAGTACGAAAGGGATGGGTTATTGCTACCGAACCCTTAACTGATGCGCTGTTCTATTTCATTGCCATTTTCTTTACTTGCCGTTTCATTTCTTATTTACTAAGAAATGATCTCAGGCTGTAGTGAGCATCGACATCTGCTACCTGGCTCCGAGACCTCTGATCTGTTGTCATCAGTATGAAAGGGATGGGTTGTTGCTACCGAACCCTTGGCTGACACATTTCTTTGTGTGATTTAGCCTCTTGAAGTAGTTAAGTTGTAGACGCGCATCAATTTACTCTTGTAGTTTTAAACAACTATACTATGAAGATTACTCTAACAAATGCTAAGCCTCAGACTAAGACACTCTTTGAAATAGCAAGATGTTCCCGGATTGACATATTAATGTGAGGTAACTAGAGGTGAAAGAGACCCTTTTTATAGCTCTACAGCTGGAACTAGGTTTCCGCATCCTTGGGATGTCTTGATGTGGTTTGGAGGGTGTTGCGAACCTTTCTGTGGCCTCACACCATTTCTATACTACTATCGGACTGCTGGCTTACTTTCTTATTAAGGAAATTATTATAGATATGATATTCATGTTATAGTCTTTAAGCAAACATTTAACAATAAAACCCAGTGTGCCATTATAAATAGATATAAACTCATATAACAGATGCATAAAATAGAACACAATAGATCCACGATATTTCAAAAAACAACTTATCTTATTTAATATCTTCTATCACTACAATTAGATCTGCCCTATGCACTTAGCTGTAGGGGTCCATGCACATATCTACAAAATCTATAGGTCTCTGCACACATAGCTGCAGAGCCAATATCTATTTACCAAACCCCTTGACTTGGACTTATAGACGCAGAGAATATTGCCTTCACAAACCCATAATCATCAAGATCCAAACAAAACTTAACTCCAAAAATTGGCCTCTAGCCCTAGAGCCTTGCTCGATTTATACATTCCCATGGTTCATGGACCATGGGCAGGTCGACTCACTTCCTATTATTTTACATTGTTTTCGGGGGGACAACCCTTTGAATTGACCTATTACAATTCGAGCTCCACGCACTTCGTGGAGTCTTTACCATACTTTCACCCAAAACTGTGGACTTTGAGCCCCAAAACCATTACGCGGCCCTTCGCTACCCAACAGGCCCCCAACACAATCAACGTGACTCATCTTGAGTCACTCGACTGGTGCAACACTCTTCACATGGATGTCATTGAACAAATTCTGGGCTTCGCTTACCCTCGCAAAAAAATCTTCTGCCACCTGCTTTATCCATTCTACGCGAGCCACTGATGCATCATCATCAAATTCTATCACTTGCCTGAGTTCTGATGTTGCTTGCATGTGTGTTAACTTTCCCTCGAAGTTGGTGGAGACCGCGAAGGCTTCATCAAGCCAAGGCTAGATGCATTCTTTAAGTATTGCCTCCTTCTTCTGAGCGGTGTCAACTTGTGCCTTGAGGTCCTAGGCCTCCCTCATTTTGGCTAGTCATTGTGGTATGGCGATCATTTGTACAGTCCCCCAGACTTTGTCATATGCCTACTATAACTCTTATGCTTCAACCTCTACCTGTTGTAGCGTTTGGTCATCTTGTAGGGATGTGAGTGTAAGGAGGGACTGATCCAACAATCCCGAGCAATCTTGGACCGCATGCTTTATGACTTCCAATCCTGCTTGAATTTTGCTATGTCGCTATTCGTGAACTTCCGGGGGTGTGGGTGGTTGCACCTATAGCCATAGCTCTACAATCTGCAAATTTAATTCCCACTAAGCTTTCACGGCCTCCTCCCAGGCCATATAGAATCCTACCCCTATGTGACGGATCTTATCAATGATTGGAAGTTCTGTTGGGACAACCACCTCTGGTACCTTGCTGCAAGCCTCTGCCACGGCTTGTTCCACTTCTTTGTTGTGGACAACCAAGTCATCACACTGTAAGCTGACTTGTTCCAGATTTTCCTTATGCTCCGTTAAGATTTAGAGGGTGCGGCCTTCCCTGCCATGCAGCTCAACAGTTACCCCATCCTGCGGTTGGTAGAGGGTTTCACAAGGCAGAGCAGTCAAATTCAACTCCCACTTCAGATGTCCCTCTCAGCTTCGGCTAGGATAGCGCCTGTTGGCAACACTAAAGTGTTCATTGTGTGACTACGCACTGTCTACTCGGCTGTGCTTATATCATCTACAAGGTTTGATAACATCCCTCCGAGAGTCTCACCTGTAATGCCTGCAGCTGTGCTATGAGCTCCCCCAACATAGTTCTCTGCTCCATCATTAGCTCCCCTAATGCGTCAGCAGCAACATGGCATGCTAGTTCGCTGTTGTCAAGAAATTCTTTCTCCAAGGTCTTTACTGTTTTTGACTTCTTGCATGCATGGAGCGATTCCTTAATGCCCAACGTTTTGCCTTGGGGCGAGTTTGTGGTAAAGTCCATTCATGCCTGTGTCTCTAATTCCTTATGCATGTCCTATTCTAAGGAAATTCCCCGATCCTCCATGATTTTGTCATCAAGTACTTCCTGGGTCGCCTCTTGTGGCGAAGCAGCCTATTGTCCCTAACGTGTCCTTTATGCCAGTTTATTGAGTCACAGCTAGATTTCCTTCTTTTGCTGCTATGCTACCATCCTTTCTAATGTGGCCATGTCCATGGTGCACCATTCCAGAGGCCATGCTACCAATACCTCATAAATTTCATTGTCCGTGGCAATGAATGGGTGTTTGACCCATGTTTGCTTTGGATCCTTTCGCACCCATATATATAGGTTGTGCATGTCTACTTTGAACTCGGCCATGCTGAGAAACCTGTCGTAGACTGTTGGGGACATCCATGGTCTGTGAGCAATCCATGTCCGGATACTTTCTTCCATGAATATCCAAAATACCTTGATCTCCCAGACCCTCATGGCATCCTTCATAGCCCAGAGTGAAGTAAACTACACTGCTTCAGGTAGGGTGTGCTCAATGCTGGGAAATTGGCTACCCTACGGCAATTCTCCTGCAACCAGAAGGATTGATAGTAACAACCATGCATAATGGAAAGTCTTACCTTTCTCCTATGATTCCTTATAATTGGTCATAAATTCATCACGTAAGAACTGTGCCCAATCGAACTGGACTCCTTCTACACATTGCTTTGCAAGCATAATAACAGGGGTGGGCACCTCATCTGCGCGATATTTTCTCATGAGTTTACTGGCTAGTAGTTAGGTGGCAACTCACACCCCTCGGTCGTTGATGCTCGCTATTACATACCCACGCTTCCCTTTTGCCATCTTATATTTAGCCTTCATTGTCTCTGCAAGACCCACTTTGCTAGTTGTTCCAGCTATGTCTGTGGGGTTGTTCCATTTAATCAACAAGTGAGTAATCTGGGGTATTAAATCAACTATGATTGGAATCATCTCTTCCAACTAGAGATACCCATCATGTACCAAACATAGTAACTATCAGATCACAAAAATGGTGATGGTCACGTGGTGATAGTGGGGTATCCACCTCAGATGAAGTAAGCCCTCCTTTTCCACGCCCAATAACCATTTCCACGATAATAATTTGTCTGCAGCCAATTGGGGAACTTGTCGTGGTCAGCTAGATCCCAATATTTGAACTTGAAACTTGGTAATCGACCTAGCGGCAAACTATCAAACCTTATCTCATCCAGAAGAAGCAAGGTCTGTAGCATACTCTGTGCAGCATCCAGGTCCTTTGGTATCTTTGCTGTGTCATTCCATGGAGAGACATATGGGGGTAATGGAGGTATTTGGAACACATCTTCTTTGTCCTCATCTTGTGCTTCAATCTAAAGGATCAGGGCTTGCAAGTCTTTGCCGTCCTCATTAGGTTTGGTGATGATTGCTTTGCCCTTCTCGGCTACTAACCCTTTGTTGAACCTTGGTGATACCCTAATTGGCCCCATCATCTGCCTGTTTTTTTGGGATCATGGTGTGCATGGGGACTTTGGAACCGTGGGGCCCACAGCCACTTCATCTAGCTCCTCCTGGGTTGGAGGCATCTCTTCCATGAACCACGCTCGAGTTCTAGCCATGGTACTCATGGGAGGGCTAATGATATGTACCAGCTCAAATCTCAAATATCCCAATGTTGTGCAAGGGGTTTTAGATGAATGCGTATATTTGAATGGAACCCTTCCCCCCTATTTAAATTTATTCATATCTTCTAAGCGACAGACCTTTCTGTATCTAACTCGGGGTTCCTATCTTAATGACTCACCGAACGCTCCTCTTCGCCATAACCCGAACCTCTTTTCATGAATAGTGATTTCAATAGTCACCTCCCAACCTTTCCACGCGGCAATGCAACACTTTCGGTGTGACCATGATTTGGCAGATCGAATGGCCCTACCTAGAATCCTTTTTTTTCACATGCCTCCTGCATACTTTTTTACAGTCTCATGCATCCTTTCAGCTGCTTGGGGCATTGAGACTCTGCGTTCCAGAGCTAGTCAGGTGGTCACACCCCAGGGGCGAGATTTCCTCGTCCTTGCTAGCCTGGGATATGGGCACTGTTCGCATGCCTTTGCCTCCGTTATCCCATTGGGCAATGCTATTGATGGAACACTTCTTCGTTGGTGTGGTCGTACCCATGATAGCAGGGTTGTTTCTTGTTTTAGTGCCCAGCTAGAACCGACCAGGCCTGGTTACCTTATTTGTAGATGCATGCTGCCCGCTTGTGCGACGACGGCTTTTATTTTGCTAATATGTTCCTCAAACATCATGCTTTTCCTCCTCAGTTGTGCCCATTCTTCCTTGATTGTGTGAAGCCTGCTGGTGCCGCACTGAATAGCTTCCTGCAACCACTGAATTTCTTTGCCTAGAACCTCATGAACTGCGAGTTTTGCAGTCTAAGGAGTTACTTCTATTAGCTTTGTCCCTCTCATTTTGCTGCCGAGTTTAGAGGCCCATCAAACACTTGGTATCCATATATTATTATTGGGTATTCATATCAGACAGACGCTGGTGCTGCTCCCCCAGTTTTTGTACAGGCTTTGTCGCGATCAGCTGGCAGACTACCTCGTTGTGGTGCCTTCAGATTCTTGATTCTTAGTTGGTTTAGCGTGTGCATCCTATACTCCTGTATCCTATGCTGCCGATGGACACTCCCCCGTGCTTTTTCCTCCAATGCGTACGCGCACCTGCCTTCGACGTCCATGCCACGTTCTCCCACTCTATTGGTGTGTCCTCCACCCTTGTGCCATTGATTTTCCCAGCAGCCTCGAATGCACGCCTGGCTACTTCTGCTCCAGACTTGCCATTTCATAGAAGTATACTAGTTACTCCCTATGCATTGTGTCTGTGAATAACTCCCTTTATTCTATTGTTATGTGGCATAATGATCTAACCATCCTATTACAATTTAGCATTGTGACCTCATTTAATTGGTTCTGCCATCGCTCGATCTCTTCATCGGAGTCCGATGTGCAGGAATTGTCACGCTCCCATGAGATTCTCCCATTCGCTGTCAGGTTCACACGATCTTGATCTAGTGCTATGATCTGGTAGATGCAGTCCAATTCCTCTTCACTGTCTTCATCGTGCACAGTCTTAGTGAAGCGTGCCCCTTCAGCTGGATCCAGTGGGACCACTACATGGAGAGACTTTTTCTCAAACATCATTTTTCATCTTTTCAGGTTAATGACCCCATTCATGTCCATGGCCCAGTCTATCCCTAATAACGTGAGATAAAGATTAATATCATCCACAATTTCTATTACATCAAAATTAGTCTATGTGCTTGCACCTTCAATATCCATTGTGACTCCTTGCAATCTCCCCATAGGTAGGATTTTTTGTTGGTTCACCATTCATAATTGGATAGGAGACCATTGTAGTGTAGGCCTACCCATGCACTCCCATGTCTGTTTAGGTAGGACATTTGCATCAGACCCCAAATCCAAAACAATTTGATCCATCTCATAATCCCTAATCTGGGTAGTCAACCGCATTTCCCATCTGATGCGCAAAACATGCTTGCCTAGTTTCCGAACCATGCACAATTCGTTCGACCTTACACACCTAGTGATCAGCTCTTACAATCCCTTCATTACCTTAGTGTCCCGTAGTAGCTTCATGCATGTTACTAAGAAGGTAGTTAGCATGGAAGTATCCATCTTCGACTCAGCTTGATCCTTGCTACTCAAAGTAGAAGTCTCCGCAAAGCCCTTCTTGGCTTCCTTAAATGTTTCCTTCACATGCTCCAAATCAAATTGAGGTTGCTTCATAGGGGCTTTACGAACCCATGCATCCTCCTCATGTTGTTTCCTCTTATCTTCTCCTATAGTTGCACCAATTCTGAGCATCATATTCACATTAGGATCCTCTTTGCGCGGTTCTTCCTTCATCATCTGGACGTTCTGAGTGGGAGTAGCTGGAAGCACCCCCTTTTCCCCCATTTGTGCAATTAGTGTGGGGAAATCTACTGCTTCATGATTGAATTGGTAACAATACGGGCATCATGTTCTGATCGAGTTTGTGCAATCTTATGCATAGTTCCCAGGTCTGCCACAATTGTAGCAAATTAATTGTCCTCAGCCTCGTCCAAGTCCTAGTCCTCCTCATCCCCATCCACGTCCCTAAAATCTGCTCTGCGCTATCGCTGTAGCTGGATCCTGACCTTGCGCTTCAATTTGTATCCTATAAGCAGGTGTCCGTTCCTTCAACAACTCATAACTTCGGCAATTGTTTTCGTCATGGCCCATCAATCTAGAAAAATTGCAAAATAACTATTGAGGGGGTTGTATTAGTTTAGGTAATAGATGGCAGTTATCTGTGTTGTACTTTCCTCCCACCTGATAGATTGCACACCAGAGCGAGGGCATTGTGCTTGGGCCTACTTGTGCCTCTGGTCACAATGGCATTGGTCCCCCTCTTTCTAGATAGCTCACGAATATCAGATAGTGATCTTTATCATGGCCTTGGCCTTTACATTTTATGCACCATACCTCTGCGTGTGCTTCTGACTGGGGTGCTTTATCTTGTTTCAAACTTTGCATTTCTAGGCATAGGTTTTGTAGTTGCACGTGGATTTGTTGAACTCCCAACCCTGGATCCTAAATTGGAGTTTCATGCAACCTCATTGTTGTCTCTAATGCTTCAAATTGGGTTGAGATATTTTTTTGTGATAGCGTCGTCCTTAGGTGTGGTGCCAATGATGCCACAAACCATGCGCAGCGCTATGCATCTGTCAACATCATGTTAGCCTCACAAATTGTATTCTTCAATCTCTGATCTAGATCCCATGGGGTTTCACTAGGTAGCATCGCAATTTCCTTGAATCCGATGATCGAGTGTATTTCTGATTTAGGCTGGTTGAATTCTTTATTCAATGCATCCTAGATTGCCACTATTCCTACATTCAGGTGATCACTTGAGTACTTTATATACCACGTCAATGCACGGTCCTTCAGTGTGCTAACTAGAGAAGCCTTCTTGATGTTCTCATCTGTTACTCCTTGGGCTTCCCTACATCCTTTACCACAAACCAGAACTGATCTAGTTCCTCATTTCCTACGCCTCTAAGTACCGACAACTTGATCTCACCTACCATCCCAACCCTTGGTGGTGGTAGTGGTGGGGTAGGTACAGATGGGTTTGATGTAGGTGAAGTAGGTGGTGGCATGGATGGTGGTGGTATTAGTGGAATGTGATGATTGATCTGTCGAACTACGCTTCTCTGAGAAAAACCTGCGAGCACCTCCTTGCTTCCTTGCATAAGTGAAATTAGAGGACTATTTTCTAATCCCTTGATCTCTTGATAGCCTCTTCCACTCCTTGTTACCCCAGACATTAATGGATGCACATAACCCATTTTTCACATAAAAGCATTTTAATCCAAGTATTCAATGATTTGATGTACTTACCCCACGATCCTTGGAGAAATCACCTCTCTACTTCGTTGTAACTCACATTTGTGTCTATCATGAATTCAGTGATAAACCCTCCTATTATCCGATCCAACCAGTGATCTACTGCCCGTGCCATTTTATCTTCAGACACCTCTAGCCTGTGCACCAACTCGGGAGTCCACACTATTGGTTGATCAAGTCTACACCTTCCCATGCTATTACCTAGCCTTGCGATCCACTCATACAACTCTGTTGAGAAAGAAGCGAAGAAGATATCATGGATTTCTGTGTATATGTAGCGATCTAGCCACCTTTCCTCAGGGATCTGCAGTTTTCTGTTTTCCTGTACCACGAACTTGTGAAGCTTCTAATCCAACCAGTCTTCAAGCTCTTTCTTTGTAGGGTTCTAGAGTTCTGACATCAGACGTCCCTTAGGCAGATACCAGTCATGGAAAGATAACCATTTGTTGGCTTACTGGGCCCTGGCCCAGGTTCGGAAGAGTATTTAGCCAAACAAATCCCATAGTTATCGGCCCTTTCGACAGTAAATAGCAAAGCATGGACTGAGGTCTCACTTGAGGTAGCAGGGGAGGGTGTTGGAACCAGGTTTCTGCACCCTTGGGATGTCTTGGTGTGGTCTGGAGGGAGGTCGCGAACGTTTCCCTGGCCTCGCACTACTTCTGTACTACTATCGGACTGCTGATGTACTTTCTTATTAAGGAAATTATTACAGATCTAATCTTCTTGTTATAGTCTTTAAGAAAACATTTAACAATAAAACCTAGTGCATGCAATTATAAAGAGATATAAACTCATATAACATATGCATAAACCAGGATACAATAGATCTGTGATATTTCATAAAACAACTTATCTTATTTAATATCTTCTGTCACTACAACTAGATCCACCTTGCGCACTCAGCTGTAGGGGTCCGCGCACATAGCTGCGAACTCTACCAGGTCTCTGTGCACACAGCTACAAAGCCTCTATCTATCTAGCAACCCCCTTGACTCGGACTTACAGACGTAGAGAATATTGCCTTCACAAACCCATAATCATCAAGATCCAAACAAAACTTAACTCCAAAAACTGGCCTCTAGCCCTAGAGCCTTGCTCTATTTATACATTCCCATGGGTTGTGGGCCATGGGTAGGCCGATTCACTTCCTATTATTTTACATTATTCTCGGGCGGACAACCCTTTGACTTGACCTGTTACAATTCGTGCTCCATGCACTTTGCAGAGTCTTTACCTTACTTTCACCCAAAATTGTGGGCTTTGAGCCCCAAAACCGTTACGCTGGCCCTCCGCCACCCAACACATGGTCTGCAGACCATGGGTAGGTCTATCCAGCTGACATTACATTAAAAACCTAGGGCGGACAACCCTGTGACTCTATCCTACTTTCATGCCCTGCGCTCATGATTCGTAGAGATTTACAATAATATTTGGTCAAAACTTGGGCTTTCAGCCCCAAACCATGCCTTGGGGGGATTCCATGCCCAGCATTGCATAATGTCCCCCTGCATCCCCTCCATGAGCTTCAACTAGGATGTTGATTCATTCAAATTTAGGCACATAATGTCACAATATCTCATTCACTCCCATCTTATACAAGTGACCTAAAATAAGAGAAAAATTTGTTTTGCACACCACCAATTCCTTCTTCTATTGGCTGGTGTATCCTTCTACAACCATTCTTGTAGTCAGAAAGTGTATGATGTCTACAAAAATTATTGTCTGCTACGTGCACCGCAAAGAGTTGCACGTCAGGTAGTCCTTCCTCCAAATTAGTGGGATCCTCACCTATTTTAATGCGCGACAGATGATTTGGTTCTACATTCAATCGTTGGGGCTTCACAATGACTTCAAAATCATACTCCTGAAACAACAGTAGCCATCTGCATATTTGCCCCCCCCAAAATAGGCTTGTTGACTAAGTACTTTAACACATAATGGTTTGTATACATCTTAAATTGTCCACCTAGCACATAATGAATGAACTTCTAGAGCACACACACCATAGCCAAACCTTCATGCTTCGTCGTTGTATAATTCTTCTCAACCTTAGATAACTTATTGAATTTAGGCTTCTGTGATCCATATCAATTTAGAGAAGAATCTTCGGTGAAAATCACATAGAGATAATTTTATCGACGCGTTTCGAACCAACCAAATGAAATAGGGTGATCCAACTCTACCTCACTTGCATGTGCCAGTACTTCTCCCAGTGTAATACATGACACATCCACATGCACATGACATTCCTTCTTCCAATCTGGGAAGACTAGGATCATCGCAGTGACCATATTTTCCTTTAACACATCCAGGCTCCACTGAAATTCTTCATTCCAACAATATGTAGCATCCTCCAACAATTTTTCCATCAGCACATAATTTGGGCATAACTCTTAATGAACTTTCTGTAATAACCAGTATGCCCCAACATTGCGTGTGGTTGTTTAACACTTCTTGGCACCTCCAAATTGATTATAACCATGATCTTAGCTGTATCCACCATTAATCCTTGTTTGCATACTATATGACCGAAAGAGATTCTGAAAGGGACGCAAAATAGACACTTCTTCATGTTTAGCATGATCTGATACCTTTGGCATGTATCCAACATCAAGCGCAAACTAGCTACATGGTGTTTTACCAACCCAAATATTGTCCAATCATCAAAGTATACCTCCAAAAACTCGTGAATGAAGTCTTTGAATGCTGCGATGACTATGCACGTAAAGATCATCGGTGCGTGCTTCAGTCCAAAAGGCATTACAGTATACTCAAAGAATCCCCAATCAGATGCAAAGGTTTTCTTACTCCTGTCTTTCGACACAATCTTGATTTGATGGTACCAAGAGAACCCATCAGTGAATGAATATGCTTCCTACCCACCAACATTATCCAACAATTCATCGGTGAACAGAGTTGGAAAGGGGTCATGTACGCAAGCATTGTTTAGCTTCTTGAGATCTACGCATATCCTTATTTCATCCTTTTTCTTCATTTCCTAGACTACCATATGACTGATCCAATCAGACTCCTCCACGAGTTCAATGATTCTTGCTGCTAACATTTTATCCAACTCCAAACATACTCTTTCCTTATATTATATTTAGGATTAAGGAGATATGGCCTTTGCTTCACAGGCTTCACATCTGGTTTCAACGTTATCTTCATTATTCCTAAATATCCTATTATCCCTTTCAAGTCTGAAAGCTTTGTATGGAACAAATCCTGGTACTCACAGAGCAACTCAGTGACCTTATCCATTGTAGCATCATACTAGTAGTCCCCTATCTTCGCAAACTTCAGTTCCACATCTGTTCCAATGTTCACTTGTCAAGTTTTCAGTGGCATGGTGATATCTATATTCTCTATCTACAACCCCTCAACTTCATTGTGACATTCTGTCTCTAGGATATTAATTTTCCTTGGATCCTCCTCTTCTTCATCAGTAGTCACATTGTGGCACTCTAGGGCATGGTGCAACTAGGTGGTCCAATATGGTTGAACCAAATCCAAGGGATCCTGTGGGATTCTGAAGATTACTACTTTGACCTCCTGCAGTGCTTCATCAATGACCTTGAATCCATCTTTAAAGTTGAATTTCATTAAGAATCCCTGTCTCAAAATATCCCATTCATTCGTGCCATGGTGGAGCTCTGTTTCTGAGTACCAATTCATTGGTATAACATCTAAAGTGTGACAGAACAAATGCACCCACTCTAGTTGTAGTTCTTCTCCATAAGAATCCATCCATTTTTCCAAGTGGTCATGTAGATCACTCCTTCCATTGTATTTCTCTATCAATCGCACCTTTTGGTGACCAAACCACACCCTCATCAGTATTTTGTAGTCGCGCCGTCCATCGAAATTGTCTTTATGCGTACCCCACCATCTTGCAGGTGTAGCATGTAGTGCCGAGTCCAAGGCTTGGAAGTGATGCTTCTCTATCACTTCCCTTTCAAATGCATCCAAAAATTTATCAATGTTAGTTAAATCGTCATAATAAGGTAGAATTCTTACCTTTGACGATGCAGAGCGCAATGATTTTGTCATCATGTTATAGCGTATCATAGACACTTCGTGCCAAGTTCAAGACTTGGAAGTGATGCTTCTCTGGCACTTCCCTTTCAAATGCATCCAAAAATTTATCAACGTTAGCTAAATCGTCATAATAAGGTAGACTTCTTACCTTTGACAATGCAGAGTGCAACGATTTTGTCATCATGTTATAGCGTAGCGTAGACACTGCGCAGAGCGATTTTCTTTCAAATGACATCGTCTGCTTCTTCAAGTTGATCACCCCATTCATGTTGATAGCCCAGTCAATCCCAAGGAGTGTGGGGTAGGGATTGTTGTCATCGAAAATCTCTATTACTTCAAAATTTGCCAATGCACTCGTGCCTTCAATATTGATTGTCACTCCTTGCAATCTTCCCATGTGGATAATATTTTGTTAATTTTCCATCCTCAATTGAATAGGAGACCACTGTAGCACAAGTCTCCCCATTCTCTCCCATGTTTGTTTTGGAAAAACATTCGCATTTGACCCAAGATCCAGAATAACGTGGTCCATTTCATACTCTCTTTTTTGTCCAGTGAGCCTCATTTCATGCCCTGCTCTTGCTTTATGCTTACCAATTTTCCTGACCAGGTGCGGTCCCTTAGGAACATTACCAACACATTTATTGATCAACTGCTATAATCCCTTTATGGCCTTGCTATCATGTAGCACCTTCATACAGGTCTCCAAAAAAAGTAGTAATCATGGACGGGTCCATTTCTTCAGACTTCTTATCCTGACTTCTTGAGGAAGAAGCTTCAATGAAGCTTTTCTTTGCTTCCATGAATCTTTCCTTCACGTTCTATAGATCAAGGTCGACCTCCTTTTCTAAAGATTTGTGGACCCATTCACCTTCTTTAGTCCACTTTCTCTTATCTTCACCATTTGTCATTCCACTTTGCAGGACAATATTCACATTGGGATCCTCTTTGCAGGGTTCGACCCTCATTATCTGTAGGCTATGTGTAGGTTGTTGAGGTTGTGTCCCCTTTCCATGCATATTAGCTATTAATATAGGGCAGTCTTCTATAGCATGGTCAAATTAAGTATAGTATCGACATGTGAGGTGCGTCAGGGTCATGAATTCTCGCGCATAGTGTCCTGGACCTCCACAATTGTAGCAAATAACTTGGCCCCGACCTCTCGTAGGTCCTCCTCTGCCTCAACCTCATTTGTGCCCTTGACATCCTCATCGTGATCCACCACCACCTTGATCTGGAGGCCGAGTCTCTATCTACATTTGATAGGTAGTTGCTCTCTCCATCATTAACTCGTAACTACGAAAATTGCACTCCTCGTGACCTATCAATTTGCAGAAGTTGCAGAAGAATTGTTGTAGTGTCTATACAAATTTTTGCAACAAGTGGCAATTATCTGTCACATGCTTTCCAACTACCTCATAGATAGCACACCACAGCATGGGCCCTATACTTGGCCTTGCTTGAGCTTCTGGCCTTAGAGGCATCATCCCTACTCCTGCAACATAATTCGTGAAGATAGGGAAATGATCTTTATCATGCCCTTGACTATTACATTTCAACACCAAACTTATTCATGCACTTCTGGACAAGCCACTCTATCCTTCTTTAGACTCTAGAATTCTAGGCAAAGGTTTTGCAATTATGCGTGAATATGCTAAACTCCCAAATCGACGTCTTAAATTGGTGTCTCGTGTAGTCTCATCGCAATTTCTAGGGCCTCTCCCTAGGTCCCAATCTTTTGTTGTGATAAAGCAACCCTTAGATGAGGAAAGAGAGAAGCCACAAACCATTCACGGTGTTTTCCATCTGTAAGATTCATGTTAGCTTGGTGGATCTTTCACTTCAATCTCTGATCTAGCTCGCAGGGTGTCTCGCCAAGCTTCATCATGATCTCCTTGAATCCAATGATCAACAACGCTTCAAACTTGGGCCTACTGAATTCCTTATTCAGTGCAGTCTGAATGTCTGCCAATGTAGCCGTTAGGTTATCAATGCAATACTTAATGTACCACATTAGTGCGCATTCCTACAAAGCACTAACCACTGCTGCTTTCTTCATCTGATCATCTATAATGCCCTGGGCTTCCCACTCCACCTCCATCATCACCTCCATAGCATACACCTTCACCCACACTGCCACCACCTCCACCACCATTCAATATGGTGAATTCAATAAAATTGTATGTTTTCAAGGGCTTGGGGAATGAGGACCTGGACTAGTTTTGGTGGTGAAGCTAGAGGTGGTGTGGGTGGATGTGGTATTTGAGGGAACCCTCGTCTTATGAAATGGATAGTGCTTTGTGGACTAGCTTGTGTTGCTTCTTCATCATCACTCAGAGGATGCTTGATCAGTGGGCTATATTCAGGTCTTGTTCCCTTTCTATCCCTAAATAACTTTCCACTTCACATAGCTCCAAACATCAAGGTAATTACATAGCCCGCTTTTCACACGAGAATTTTAATCCAAGTATTCAAAGATCTTAAATACTTATCTTGTAGTCCTTTGAAGAAGCAATGCTCTGCTTCGTTGTAGCTGATCGAGGTATTGACCTCATACACTGTCACAAATCCTCCTATGATATGATCAAGCTAGTGATCGACAACGCATTCGATCTTATCTTCAGAGGCTTCTAATCTCTTCAATAACTCTAGGGTCCACACTATCGGACTGTCAAGCCTCCACCTTCCTTGGCCGTCTTCCAATTTAGCGATCTACTTCTATAATTCGACCAAGAAGGAACAAAAGAAGAGTTCATGTATCTCTATGTATAGATATTTTTCCAACCATTATTCTTTCATCAATCGCAAATTTTTGTTTTCATGCGCCGTGAATTCGTGGATCTTTCTATCTAGCCAATCTCCAATTTCTTTCTTAGTTGAATTCCAGTGATGCGACATCACACCACTTTATGTAGATCTCAGTCCCTAGAACAAAACTATTTGTTGGCTTAGGGGGTCCTAACCCAGGTTCAACATTAAGTTATCCAAACAAATCCCTACACTACTATCCCTTTCAGCATCAATCCTCTGAGCACGGATTGAAGTCTCACTTGAAGTAGTATGGTGGGATGCTAGAACCAAGTTTTCGCACCCAGAGATGGTTATGATGTCATTTTATGCTCTAACTCGGCCTTCGCACAGACTCTACTTACTACGGACTCTACTTAGGCCTCTGCACACACAGCTGCGGAGCCTCTCTTCTACTCTAAGACTCTTCACTCTTCACTTCTACTGACTGATTATATTCATATCATTCGCTACCAAAAACTATCTTAGACTCTTCTAAGAGTTTCCTTTTTATACAATCCCATGGTTCACAGACCATGGGTAGGTCTCCTAAAGCTGACACATCTTACATAAAAGAAGGGTAAAAACCTTTTATTACACTTTACATCTATGCACTTCGTGACCAAATCTTGCGGAGACTATACTCTTTATATACAAAAATTTGGTTTTCAGCCCCAAAACTTGGGCTTTTGCCCCAAAATTGACCTTAGGGGACCCTGTCCCAACACTTGTCCAAAGTTGGCCATCCAATCGACTCCTCCCACTTTTAACAGCTCTGCCCACTATGATTCTTAAAAGTATTTACATCCTAAAGGGATTGAAGGAAGCACTGATTTTGGGAATAATTTTTGTGATTAAAGGGTTAAAGGGGTCGATTAAGAGAAAATTTGAGTTATATTAGCATGAAGTGGTATCAGAGTAGACCTTGGTGTCTTCTTCATGAAAAGGAGGAATCATGCCACCTAGAGTTGATCAAGGTGTTGGGCGAGGCACAAGAGGAGAAAGAAAAAGGCCAATTTCTAATAGAGAAGTATTGTTGGCGATGCAATGATTAGAGGCAAGGATCGCTGCAATGGAGATTGGTTTGCAAAGAGAACCAGAAGTAGGAGATGTGAGTCCTAAAGAGGAAGAATCTCCAACAGAAGAAGAAGAAGAAGAAATAGAATAACTTGTATAATATAAAGTATTGAAAATAGTTTTAGGATTCGTTATGAAACCCAAACAAGTAGTATGAATCTAGTGGATCTTATTGACTTAATCATAGAGATGGATGAGTTCTTTGAATATGAAGAAATGGATGAGGAGAAGAAGGTCAAGTTTGTTGTAACTAAGCTAAAGGGTAATGCAACTCTCTAGTGGGATGGCGTACATGTAGAGAGAAGGATAAAAAACAGGTAGAAGATTAAAAGATGAGACAGGATGATGGTGAAACTCAGAGGTAAAGTTTTGCTTAAATTTTATCATCTTACCTAGTTTTAGAGTATGAAAAATCTTAGGCAGAGAGAAATAACAGTCAAAGAATACGCAAAAAAATTTACAAGGTGAACATCAGATCAGGATATGTAGAGGAGTCTATAGAGAAGAAAAAAATATATATAAATGGGCTTAGACTGGACATACAATATGAGATTATTTTACTGTCACCCAAGACGATAGACACTTTGAAGGCTGAAGAGAAACTTGTAAGGAAGAAAGCTAACGGAGTTAAGAGTGATGCTAAAGGAAAAGGGGAAAAAACAAAAAGAGGGAGATCTATGACACCAAGAGATGGAGCTAGTAGGTCAAGCCCACAACGAAAGAAAGAGGGAGAATATAGAGGCTGAAGATCCTTTTACATAGGACGAGGAAGAGGCAGAGGAAGAGAGGTTCCTTGCTATATATTTGGAAATCTTGAACAAATGACACATGATTTCCAAGAGAACAAAGAGATAGGCCAAATGAAGGTTGTCGCTTCTCCAGTAAAGGAGGAAAAAATAGAGTTGTAGGAAGTTGAGAATGTGTCAGACATAAGAGAGGCCTTGATGATGATGAAGGTGTTGATTAAGTAAGATAAAGAAGTTGCTAAGCTAATCCAAAGGAGATCCTTATTCCAAACTATTTGTAAAGTTCAAGGGAATTGTTGTAAAGTGGTGATTGACAGTGGAACAATTAACAACCTGATGTATATGGAGGATGTAGAAAAATTGAATTTGAAGAATAAAAATAATCCAACACCCTATAAGGTGTCTTGGATGTAGAAAGGGCATCAAATTTTGGTGAATAAGCAGTGTGATATAGAGCTTTATGTTGGAAGCAACAAGGATAAGATTTTATGTCATGTGATGTCGATGGACATGTGTCATATTTTGCTTGGTAAACCATGGCAGTTTGAAAGAGGTGTTGTACGTGATGGTAAAAGGAATACCTATAATTTTCAAAAGGATGGAGTTAGTCATGATTTCCTTCCATTACAAGAAGAATAGACTTATGAAACCAGTGATCTAAAGTATTTTTTGATGAGTGAGAAATATTTTTTATAACAGCTAAAGACAAATGAGGTAAATTTTTCTATTATTTGTAAACCTAGAGTAGTTATTATGTCCACTACTATTTCAGATCAATCTTTAGAGATTTAAGAATTGTTGAAGGAACACCATGGCATTGTGGTGGATTAATTTCCAAGTGAGATACCACCAACAAGAAGTATCATCCACAATATCGATTTGATACCAAGAGCCAACTTTCCAAAAAATGATGCTTACTGTATGACCCTTAGAAGAATGTGAAAGTTAGGAAACAAGTGTAGGAGATATTAGATAAAGGCCTAATTCGAGAAAGTCTCAGTCCATTTGTAGTTCCTACAGTGTTGATTCCAAAGAAGGATGGTGGATGGCACATGTGTATAAACACCAAATCTTTGAATAAAATAAAAATCAAGTATTTTTTTTCCTTTACCACGCATTGATGATTTGTTAGATTATTTAAGTGTTTCCAGTTGGTTTTCAAAAATTAATTTGAAAAGTGGCTGCCATCATATAAGAATTAATGAGGGAGTTGAATGGAAAAATACCTTTAAAACTAGTGATGGACTGTATGAATGAATGGTTATGCCATTTGGATTGTCCAATGCACCCAATACATTCATGAGTTTTATGAATGAAGTTTTAAAATAATTCATAGGGAAGTTTGTAATTTTTTATCTGGATGACATCATAGTTTACAATTAGTCAAAGGACGAACATATGAGACATTTAAGGTATGCGCTGGAGATATTACAATAGGAAAAACTAATTATAAACTTGAAGAAATCTTACTTTTTAAAATCAGAGCTTGTATATTTAGGATTTGTCATTACCAGAGAAGGGTTGAAGATGGATCCAAGAAAGGTAAAGGATATTGTAAAATGGCCCTTCCAAAAATATTTTTGAAGTGAAAAGTTTTTATGGTTTGGCAAGTTTTTATAGGAAAGTCATCAAGAACTTTAGCAAAATGAGCACACAAACTATGGAGACAATTAATAATAATACAAAACCATTTTAGTGGACTATTGAAGTTGAGAAGGGGTTCCATATGTTAAAGAAGAAGACTACAAAACAACCAGTCCTTGCACTTCCATATTCTAATAAGCCTTTCCAAGTGAAAAGTGATGCCAATAATGATGAGATTGGAGAAATACTTAGTCAGTAGGACAAGCCCATTTCTTATTACAGTGAGAAACTAAATGAGGCCAGGAGGAAGTATATAACCTATGACAAGGATTTATATGCAATGGTTCAAGCTCTTAAAAATGGAAGCATTATTTGTTGTCTAGGGAATTTATTTTATATACTGATAATCATACCCTCTAATATATCACGCAACAACCCAAACTGAACCATAAATATCGTAAGTGGGCCAAGTACTTGAATAGTTTTTCATTTGTTTTAAAGCACATCAGTGGACAATCTAATAAAATTGCATATTCTTTAAGCAAGAGACATTATTATTGTAGGAAATTTAAAGTTAGGTGTTGTGATTTGATTTTATGAAGGAATTGCATGAGCAGGATGCATATTTTAAGGAATATTTTGAAGCTTTTAAAAACCAAACTCCTCAAAAGTCGAGGACCATGGCTTGAATACATGATCTAATATGGTCTTCTCTTTAAGAAAAACCATTTTTGTATTCCCAAATGTCCCATGAGGGATAATTTGGTTAAGGAAAAATGTAGTGGATGCCTTAGGGGACATTCCGGGAAAGATAAGACTTATGATCTACTACAAAGACATTATTATTGGCCAAATTTGATGATTTATGTGTAGAAGTTTATAAATGGATGCATAACTTGTCAATACGCAAAAGGAAGAAGCCAAAAGACTGGATTGTATACCTCATTACCAATCCTAGAAAGGCCTTGGAATTCGTGAGTACAGAGTTTGCTTTAGGATTGATGATAACTCAGAAAGGTAATGATTATATCTTTGTGGTTGTAGGTAGATTTTCAAAATTGTCTCATTTTATTCCTTGTGCTAAGACTAGTGATGCTAGACACATTACTAATTTTCTCTTTAAATAAGTGGTAAGACTACATGGAATTCCCAAGAGTATTGTTTCATATTGAGATACTAGGTTCTGGCGACATTTATGGACGACCTTGTGGAAGAAATTTGGCACAAAATTGTAGTTTAGCTCAACATATCACCTAAAAATGGATGGCCAGACTGAAGTGGTGAATATAAGTTTGGGAAATATTCTACGTAGTTTGATTGGAGATCACCCTAAACAATGGGATCAAATTTTAGCCCAAGATGAATATGAATAAAATGACACTCCTAATAGAAGCACTGGAAAAAGCCCTTTCCAAATTGTGTATGGGATAAACCCAAGAGAAGTGCTTGAGCTTAGAAATTTAGGAAGGACAGAATAGAGAAGTGTATCAGGAGAATATTTTTCTACAACCATACAAGAAATCTATGACCATGTAAAGCATAAACTTCTTGACAACAATATTGAATATAAAAGTAGAGCAGATCTTAGTAGAAGGGAGAAGAATATTGAAGTGGAGATTTGGTACTTGCACACTTGAGAATTGAAAGATTACCAAAGGGAAAGTACAAGAAATTAAATCTTAAGAAAATAGGACCTTGCAGGATTTTGAAGAAATTCTTTGCGGATGCATATGAACTTGAATTGACACTTGGAGTTGGAATTTAACCAATATTTAATGTAGCATATTTATATAAGTATGAGCCTGAGACACAACAATGAACAATTAGAAGAAACAACTAGTAAAGTGGGAAAAGAAGTTTCCAATAGATGAACCTTTGTAGCGTGGAAGGATTTTGGGCAAGAGATTGATCAAAAAGACCAGGGACAATGAATATTTTGAATACTTGGTTAAGTGGAAAAACCTTCCAGTTTCAAATGCAACCTGGATGACTTCCACACTCATACAAAAAAGTGGAAAATATGTTGAAGAACTCATGGATAGGAGTGCATGAAATATTTGTTCCTTGGTGTTGGCTTAATGTGGTCCTGACCTAGGTTCAGAGTTAGTTGTGCCATCCAACAAAGCCCTACATTACTGATGCTTTTGGAATAAACTTGTGTAGTGCAGGTTGTAGTCTCAACCGAGGCATTATCGGGGGATGCAAGAACCAAGTTTTTGCATCTAGAGACTAGTGTGATGTCTTTCAATACCTTAGAGTTGCCTCCATGCAGATCGATAGAATTCTAGGGATTATGGCTGTAACTAAGTTAAAGCTACCTTCAAACCTTCGCAAAGGTCCATGATCAGTCTTTGTGGACCTTAAACAGTTGATTTACCTACTTTCGCATATCAACAAGTAACGCTAGATTGGAGTTCACATAGATCTACTTAATTCATTAGAAAACTTAAGAGAAATAGATTGTAACTTCGCAGAAATGGATAAGAATTCATTTCATACATTATTAAGATTGATTCGGTGAATTCATGTAGAATTCAATCATATTTTCATAAAACATATCATTAATCAACAACATATAACATAAACAGATGCAATGGAAATACACAGTAATTCTTCAAAAATATGTCTTTATTAATCTTTCACTAACAGGTTATAGACTCTCTACCTTGTGCACACAGCTGTAGGGATCCACGCACTCAGTTGCAGACTCTACCCAGGCCTCCTGCACACTCAACTGCTGGAGCCTCCCTTTCTCTGTATAAGCATAGGAAGTAGAGCCTTTATGCCTTAACTCTTGCTCAAGACATAAAAACTATTCAATGTACACCAATCTCTATCCAAAGTTGTTTCTAAGACTCACTAAAAATCAATTATTTATAACTTCTCTAATATAATATAATGGCCCTTGTCTCATGGGTGAGTCTTCAAACCAACCAAAAACAAGGGGCCAAATCTCCTTTGACTCTATCCATCAACACACTCCACATCCAAATTTCACAGAGACTTTACATATTTTACAAAATTCTTTACAAAAAATGACTAGTTTATTCAATTCTACCCCTGGGGACCCCATCCCAACACATGGGATTATGATGCAGGGGAATCCATAATTTTCATTGACCAAGTCATCAAAATCATTTACTAAAGGAGTTGGTTCATTAATGAGTGGTTCGTTAGGACAGGTTTTTTTTGGAACATGAGCTGAGTGTCACTATGATATGACCTGACCTGCAAGTGTAATTGTGGAAGTGAGGCCTACAAACTAAAAGTAAATTGACATCCCTGAGAGACTAAATAACTCAGAAACCTATCAACTACCCTAGGTGATCATTCCCTGAGCTAGAACTCTTTTTTACTAGGGTTACTCCCCAGCCACACCCTTGGCACACTGTCCATGTGGTTATGAGGCTCCAATGACACCCATAAACCTTCCTACATGTAGTTATGACTGAAAATTCCCTATCTTGTGCATGCAATTGAGATATCTATGCTAATTTTTTAGGCCAACCTCCAGACCACTGCCCAAAAATACCTATAACTTTCTAGAATCATAATAATGATGATAACAATTCTAAACAATCAAAGATTGAGCAATATCTTGACCAATATATCTTTAATGAAAGATAGACATTTCGTCAAACATATAGTAAACATAGAAGATACATGTCATGAATGTATATATAATCATAAACTTCTAAACTTAATCTGAGAATCACCAAGAAGGCTCTACGCCCTATCTAGCAAGCTGCAACAACACATGTAAGTCCATGCATTCATAAACCATCCATTAAATTATCAAATCATGAATAATGTACATAGTTATAGCACATCATAAAACCATGCATATAACCAAAATAGAAACCATGAAAATCAACCATAAGATCACCATAAGAATTAGTACAAGTTCTCATAGATCACAATAGGAAAATAACTCATATTAACATATGAAAACACCAACCAAGTTAGGGACTTCCACGTACCACCTGTTAGTGCCTAGATTTACCTCGGGCTGAGAAAGGTAGGATCTAGGGTAACATCAAACCACGCTTAACCTAGTAGCTATCCCTACCAGGTCGGGAGAGGGTTCTCTCCGGGTCAATCTCTGCAAAATATGTTCACTAAGCATTTGAGATGACTGACATAACTAATGATCTTAGGTTAGGTATATGTGCAAAGATTTTGATTGACTAAAATGATGTTTTTGTTGGCTCTAATGAAAAAGCAGATCTTGGGTGCAGGGAATGAGGCTCAGTCCTGCAGAGATCTCAATGGGGCAAGGTAGGAAACTGATCTTGGCACTTCAAATCGAATAAGATGGAGAGATTAGATAAGTGAGGAGTTGAAGAGGGAAAGAGAAGCCATGGATCCTCTCCAAATAGCTGAAAACATCAAGAAACTAAAGAAAACCTTAAGTAGAGCACTGCAATTTCAATGGATTCTACTTTCACCCTTGTTTGATTTAGTTAGGAAGAAAAAAGATAGATAATTTCATACATAACACATAATTAAATTAAAAAATATAGAAGAAATCATTGTACCAAAACAAAATGCGACAGGGATCCCAAAGAGTGTTGCAAACCCTGGTCTCAATTCCTTAGCCAAAATGCTGATACGAGTGTACAATGAAGCTCCTTGCTTTCTCAAGAGTCCAACCATGCTAATGACTGAAAAAATATAAGATATAGAAAAGCCATAGCTCATCCTATCCTCTAGGGGTCTAGCTCACATGTTTAGGAGCTATTCCATCTAATTCTAAACTGAGAACTAGAAATTACGCAGTGGAACGACATGCCTCTAGAAACAAGGGAACTGATTCATTCAGTTTCAAACAACTTTTTAACAGATGAATATACCTCCATAAGTAAAAATTTGACATATTTACATCATTATCCATCAATGTATATTAAATTACATCATAAATTTGACATTAAGAAGGTCAAAAAGTCAAACTGGCAAAATCTAGGTGAAAAACAGAGCATTCCTGGTCAAACTGGGCCAAATTTCTTCTATGCGCCGCACCTGATTTTCTATACGTAGCGCCTGTTTGAAGCCACTTTTGGAGGCCTTCCTAGTGTCCAAATTCACTCCAAGAGTACTTTTTGGAACGATATACCTATCTACATTCCAATCCAAGTGGACTTTTTCAATTTTGCCTCCATTTGCCCCTCCAAAACTCAGTTCTTCCAACACTGCTTCCTGTGTGTCAAAATAGGGGCAGTAAGGTCATTTGTTGAGTGTTTTTGACCTTTTTGAGGGCTCAAAACCTATCCAAATTTCTTGGTCATTCGTAGGAAAGCATATCCATGCCAAATCCAAAAATGCTGAGTTTTTGTCATTTGGAGGCTCCCATCAAAAGCAAGCAGTAGGTGGCATGACGCATAGAGCAGACATTCCTGTTTTTTGAGAAAAAAATTCCAAAAATGCAGAAAGTGCCCCAAATTTTTTGAAATTCGAGCCGAGTCTTCTCCATCAAGCATTGTGTTGGGCCAAGGAAGCCTCAGCCAATATCTGAAGTCAATCATGCTCCTTTCGCCTCTTTGATGCCCTTTTCAATTTTGCCTTCAAGTTCCTGATTCTCACCTTACAGACTTTGTTCCTTGCCATGTAATGATATGCCATATGTATCAACAATGTCTTCTCCTTGTTGGCCTTCTCCAAAAACCTCTCTAAGTGGATATTGACTCTTTCAAGACAAGACTCCCGATTGGCATTGATCTCTTGCTCAAGTGAAGTGAGCTCCACCCTCCTCCTTTAGGCAGCTTGGCGATTCTCCTGAATGTTTTGAAACTCCATAATCACTTGTTTATCTTCAAGCTACTTATTTCTTTGCTCCAGGTACTTTATGATACAATTATCCCTCTCCAAATTGAGGGACAAGGCATTGGTGTCTCGCTGCTGCTCTTGGATAACTTCTTTGAGATTTGTGCTTTGCGGGCCCACATAAGTATCATCACCCTCAATGAGAATGAAATCCTGCTCATCTGAAGACCCCTCATCCTGTAATGGCCTCTTGCCTTTGTCCTAAACCCGTTGTGCTGATGATGGAAGCAAAACCCCTTCCACCCCTGGTGGAGATAATACTCACTTTGTTGCTACGAACAACCGTCTAGTGCCCTTCTGATAAGTGATAAACACTGGCATACTAGCGGTCTATGTCTCATGACCCTCATTTTGATAAGAAGGTCCACCTATCTCATGCAAAGCATCTGAAGGTCCCTGAGGAGCTATGAAAAACTCACGAGAAATGAAGTCCTCCCAAGTGATGCCCTGCAAACCGAGCTGATGGATGACCACAATCTTAATGAGCGCAAAATGATATATACTGTTGAACTACTGTTGAGGAGTCTTGTGTTGTACTAGGGTGGTCATCTTCTCAATGTTTCAACACATGAACTAGGGGAGATTCATCATCCTCACCTTGGTAAAATGCATCAACATCCTGATATGATAGGCATATAAACGGGAATACCGGCCCTCACAACTGAAATACTTCATTATCAATTTCATTAGAGGAGCATATGAATCTTTGAGGTAATGAAAAGGAAAAACTCTCCTAAGTTGTCTCAAATAACTGGGCTTGATGTATGGTTCATAATGTTTCCTGTCAATTTGTTGCCTCTTGTTCCATTGCTCTCCAATGTTGGGAATACCAGTTGCTAGTGAAATAGATTCTGGTGTTAAAGTAAAGGTTACACCAGCTAGAGTGGCTTGACCATCATGTAAATGAAGCACAAAAAAATGAGCCAACTCATTATGAAACTGGATTCTAGCAACCATCGCACAAAATTCATAGTAGGAATGGTGTTGGAAACAAGTGATGGTGAGAGGGTAGGCCTGTAACTCAACAAGAGAAGTAGGTTCTTCCCGAACATGTTTGCCACCTCTATGAGGCCTCCTGGGTGCATGTACCTCTGTAGGTGAGTCACTGTGTGTCTCCTCTTCATGATCATATAAGGGATCAATCTCCATCTCTACTAGTGGGTGAGTTGTCTTGATGAGGAATAGGAAATTTATGGTGTTTCTTGATTTTCTGCCACCAAGGGAAAAATATGTGAGGGACTGTGGAGGGAGGAAACAATGAGGATTTTGGGACTATTAGGACAGGGTTTAGTTAGGAAAACTGGGGATTAGGGAGTGATATGGGAGTTTTAGGGATAAAAGCTAGGGTTTTGGAATTTATATTTAGGATTTGGGAAATGGGAATTGGGGATAGGGGTAAATAATTTTTGGGAATATGGGAGTTAGGGAACGGGAAATAAACTGGGAAAATGAGTGAGGGAGTGGAGCAAAAAAATGATAGTTTGAAAGCCTAAGCACTATTTTCATGAGATATGTAAAGAGGGAGGGTTTGTTTTTTGTTTACACAACCACCATAAACTTCATAACAAACTCTTTCACCAGCCAAGAGGAGAGCTTAACTTACTTGTTCACTGGAGGTTTTGGCAAATTTAGGCGATTTGAGGAAGTTTTTGAAGAAACTGGGTTTGGCAGCTCTATGCACCGTGCCTCAAACCCAATGCACTGCGCCCTTTGTATGTGCCGTGCTCGTTCAGTTTTACACTAAGAATCACGGCTCTATGCGCTGGACCTACTGAGTGCGCCACACTACTTGCCTAGTGCGCCGCGCCTCTGAATTTGGGCAGTTTTCTCACCAATGTTCTCCCTCGACTCAAACATGGCCTTGCTTTGCTCACTTTTGGTTCTTTGAATGAAAATGGGCTTTTCAAATTGAAGAAATCATTTATATACAAGGATATCCTAATTTTTTATGCATAAGAATCCACTTTTAAAATGTTTAAAATATGACTTGACTTTTAAACTTTGTTTTTGAGCTTTTTCACTTTATTTGAGCTTGTGATGAACTGAATGACTTGTGCTTTGTTTGCTTTGTAGGGGATTGGAGCTACTGAGGCTAGGGAAAGGGACCGGGGTTGCAGGTGAAGTGATTTACATATGAAGGAAATAAAATTACATGAATTTATACAATAAAACCTGAAATACTCTGTTTTTCCTAAAAACAAAGTTTTGAGGAAAGATACATCTCTGAGCACTTGATTATTAACTTTATTGGTAGTGGAACCTCCTCATGTGCTTGCTAGATATTATTGGACATTTTTAAACCCTTTTTGATGAAACCATAATGAAACCCTAGACCTAATGACAATGAAATCCTAGAGAAGACTTTTGCAAATTTTGAAGACAAAAAGTGACTGTATATGATTTTGATGAATAAACATGGGCTAGCAGGTAAATGACATGAGGGAAACTGTAGGAGAAGCCACTACCGTCAGATGGTCGACGCTCCTAATGGAATGTATCTGACTAGGCAGGACACCTAATATGCAATGCAACAAGAGGAATATCTCTGACGGAGGAACGAATATACCAACACTAACATTGGCTCTAATGGGGATGGGAGCTCCTTGGAGGTACCAAGAACTACAAATCTCTAGGAAAGCAGGCAGTGCCTTCATCCATTGGGCAATGGAGTCAATAACTTCGACAAACCAAAACCAATATCTTGACAACAAAACATTGAAACTCAAGACTCAAGACTCATAATTGAAATGAGTAAGGCTAACTCAAACTAAAAAAGGATACTCAAAATCTGAAACTAGACATTCAGTAGCTGAAATTAGACATTTAGCAACTGAAACTAGACATTCAACAGCTGAAACTAGACATTTAGCAACTAAAACTAGACACTCAAAACTGACAAAAACAAAATATGACTCGAGACTTACTTAACTGAAACAAGTACTTACAAAGTTTTTTAATGCAGCAGACCAGCGAGATTTGAGGGCTTCAAATCATGATGACAACCACCTGCCTACTGATGAAATATGTACAATCATGTGAAGTGGGCCTTCCAATGTAACCAATTGAGTAGATGGCTACATACTAAAATTCTGCTCTCATTTTCCCCGAGCAGGCAAAATGATGTACATGTAGGCAACTCATAATAACAACTGAAACCAAGGCTTATGCTAATGAACCAGGCAACATTTACCTTTTCTAATGCTTGCAAAAGAATGTCGAAAGGATCTTGAAAGTCCTGAAGCACTAGCTTGGCTTGAGACCTAGCAGCAAAAGCACAAGTACTCCCTTCATTCTGATTTGAAAGACCAATTGATTACCAAGTGATAGGAAGGCATAGAGAGGTATAAGTTTTTTCCATCTGAGTGTTAGCTGTAAATTCCTCGACCATGAGAAATTCTTGCATATTATCTCTCTTAGGCTAATATTCCTCAATTTCATGGTCTAGGTCATTCTTAAACAGAAAACAATCTTTAATGTTATCAAACATGACAACCTTATCATCTTCATGAAATAAAATATTATCTATTTGCTAATGTATAAAGCTAATTTCAAGACTATCATCATTTTCAAAAGTGGAAGAAGTTTCACCAACACCTTCTTGACCATGTGCACACTACAGACCTACATTAGCTTTGGCTGTAACTTGACCTTTCAGGAGTCGATCTATCTCATCTTCAGACAGAGGAGATAATACTTTTTGTTTTCTTTCGCTCAAGCAATTATTGTCTTCTTGAAATAACATTTCAAAACATGAAAAACTTGAATGGAAGTCCTTATTTCCCTGATCTTCTGAAATTTGAAAACATTGTTGAACATCTTCATATGACATGGCAACCAAATTACCATTTACCACTGAGTTATTGAAAGAATATTTTTCACTTACTTGAACAAAGATCTCATCTTGTTTTTTGTAAAATGACTGGATTACCTCCTCCTGAAGGCTTGGATCAATAACTTTGTCTTCTTCATTCCAGATGATCTCAACAGTAGAGCTCTCCTTCATGGGATTTAGACCAAGGTACTCTTGATCGTCACGATATAAATCTATATCTGAAATACGACTTGACTTTCTCACATTCTAAAATTGAAACTTTACTTTCCTGCATGCTGGCTTCTTCTATGGACAGATCTGAAATAGAACCCTCTCTTAATCATTTTCCACGGTAGTAAGATATTGATCCAGCTGCAAACTTTCCTACGCATCTTGATAAATATCCTCTTTATGCTACTGAAATGGATTTTCGTACAGGGCTTCCATGATCTCATCGTCCATGAAGTTATCATCTTCATAAATTCTCTCAAGACTTTCAATAAAACTATAAGCATTTTTGCAATATTTCTAAACTAAATTTAATGATGGATAAGATTCTTTATACCTTTCAAAGAACATGGTATGAAAATCTTTCAAACAGTAAATACAAGCAAGTGGCAAACTTTCATACCAAGATCAGCCTTCACCTTCCAGTGTGGCCATGAATATCTTCATCAAGCAATCTTCGGGAAAATCAACCTTCAACTTGCGAATATGTATGTGAAATCTAACCAAATGTAAAGAAGCATCCTTCCTATCATCATCTTTAAATGTAGGCAAATTCCTTTGCCAATCTACCTTAGGAATTTTATTTGGAAAACCTGGAATGTGATCTCGGCTCATGGGAGCATACCTTCGATCCAACGAAGGCATTTTTATAACAATGAATTCACCAAGAAATTCTTCAGGCTACTGATTTTTGAAGAGTGGAGTTGCCATAAAAATTTTGAAGCTTTGGATTCTTCGACACTGGAGTTGCTAGGTGAATGATTTTAGCCTTCATATGTGTCTGACTGTTGTCCACCATCAACAATCAGATGTAAATTGATTCATGTACTGGGGAAATTTGTAAGCCAGATGTTTCGTTTATAAGACTAGACCGGAGATTGACTGAAGTAGCTTTTATCTACTTGCGCTAATGCAAAGCAAAAGCGTTTTGAAGGCTACTTGACTAATCTTCACGCTCCGTATGTAGTTTATAAAGCAAAACAATGATAATAAAATTTTATCCCCAGTATGGTCGCCACTATGTTAGTTCCTAGATTTACCTCAGGCCGAGAAAGGTAGGATCCAGGACCAACATCAAACCATGATTAACCTGGTAGCTAGCACTACTAGGTCGGGAGAGGGCTCTCTCTGGGTCAATCTCTGCCAAATATTATCACTAACGGCTTGAGATGACTGATATAACTACTGATATTAGGTTAGGTATATGTGCAAAGCGTTTGATTGACTAAAATGATGTTTTTGTTGGCTCTAATCAAAAGGCAGATCTTGGGTGCAGGGAATGAGGCTCAGTCTTGCAGAGATCTCAATTGGGCAAGGTAGGCAACTGATCTTGGCACTTCAAATTGAATAAGATGGAGAGATTAGACAGGTGAGAAGTTGAAGAGGGCAAGAGAAACTAAAACAAACTTCAAGTAGAGCACTGCAATTTCAATGGATTCTACTTTCACTCTTGCTTGATTTAGTTAGGAAGAAACAAGATAGGTAATTTCATACATAACACATAACTAAATTAACAAATACAGAAGAAAGCACTGTACCAAAACAAAATTCCACAGGGATCCCAAAGAGTGCTGCAAACCCTAGTCTCAATTCCTTAGCCAAAATGCTAATATGAGTGTACAATGAAGCTCCTTGCTTTCTCAAGAGTCCAACCATGCTAATGACTGAAAAAACATAAGATATAGACAAACCATAGCTCATCCTAGCCTCTAGGGGTTGATCTCACATGTTTAGGAGCTGTTCCAGCTAATTCTAAACTGAGAACTAGAAATTAGGTAGTGGAACAACATGCCTCTAGAAACAAGGGAACTGATTCATTCAGTTTCAAACAACTTTTTAACCGATCAATCTACCTCCATAAGTGAAAATTTGACATATTTACATCATGATCCATAAATTTACATTAAATTACATCACAAATTTGACATTAAGAAGGTGAAAAAGTCAAATTGGAAAAAGCTAGGCGAAAAATAGAGCATTCCTTATCAAACTAGGCAAAATTTCTTCTATGCGGTGTGCCTGATTCTCTGTGCATAGTGCTTGTTTGAAGCCAATTTTGGCAGATTTCCTGGTTTCCAAATTCACTCCAAGTGTTTTTTTTGGAAAGGTCTACCTATCTGCTTTCCAACCCAAGTGGAATTTTTTAATTTGGGCTCCATTTGCCCCTCCAAAATTCAGTTCTCCCAACACTGCTTCCTGTGTGTCAAAATAGGGGCAGTAAGGTCATTTATTGAGTGTTTTTGACCTTTTTGAGGGCTCAAAATCTGTCCAAATTTCTTATCCATTAGTAGGAAAGCATATTTTTCCATGCCAAATCCAAAAATGTTGAGTTTTTGTCATTTGGAGGCTCCCATCAAAAGCGTGCGCCAGATGGCGCGACGCATAGAGCAGACATTCCTTTTTTTGAGCAAAATATTCCAAAAAAGCAAAAAGTGCCCCCATTTTTTTGGAATTTGTGCTAAGTGTTCTCTATCAAGCATTGTGTTGGGCCAAGGAAGCCTCAGCCAATATTTGAAGTCGATCATGCTCCTTTTGCCTCTTTGATGCCTTTTTCAATTTTGCCTTCAAGCTCCTGATTCTTGCCTTCAGACTTTGTTCCTTGCCATGTAATGCTATTCCATATGTCTCAACAATGTCTTATCCTTGCTGGCCTTCTCCAAAAACCTCTCTAAGTGGATATTGACTCTTTCAAGCCAAGACTCCCAATTAGCATTGAGCTCTTGCTCAAGCGAAGTGAGCTCCACCCTCCTCCTTTGGGCAGCTTGACGATTCTCCTGAATGTTTTGCAACTCCATGATCACTTGTTGATCTTCAAGCTACTTATTTCTTTGCTCCAGGTACTTTATGATCCACTTAGCCCTCTCCAAGTTGAGGGACAAGGCATTGATGTCCGCCTGCTGCTCTTGAATGACTTCTTTGAGATTTGTGCTTTGCGGGCCCACATCAGTATCATCACCCTCAATGAGAATGAAATCCTGCTCACCTAAAGGCCCCTCATCTTGTAATGGCCTCTTGCCTTTGTCTTGAACCTGTTGTTCTGATGACAGAAGCAAGACCCCTTCCACCCCAGGTGGAGGTAATACTCGCTTTGTTGCTACGAACAACCGTCTAGTGCCCTTTTGATAAGTGATAAACACTGGCATACTAGTGGTCTATGTATCATGACCCTCATGCTGATAAGAAGGTCCACCTATCTCATGCAAAGCCTCTGAAGGTCCCTCAGGAGCTGTGAAAAACTCATGAGAAATGAAGTCCTCCCAAGTGATGCCCTGCAAACCGAGCTGATGGATGACCACAATCATAATGAGCGCAAAATGATATATACTATTGAATTGATGCTGAGGAGTCTTGTGTTGTACTAGGGTGGTCATCTTCTCAATGTTTTAGCACATGAAGTAGGGGAGGTTCATCGTCCTCACCCTAGTAAAATGCATCAACAACCTGATATAATAGGCATATATACGGGAAAACTGGCCCTCACATTTGAAATACTTCATTATCAGTTTCATTAGAGGAGCATGTCAATCTTTGACATACCAAAAAGGAAAAACTCTTCTGAGTTGTCTCAAATAACCAGGCTTGATGTATGGCTCATAATGCTGCATGTCAATTTGTTGCCTCTTGTTCCATTGCTCTCCAATCTTGGGAATACCAGTTGCTACTGAAATAGATTCTGGTGTTAAAGTGAAGGTTACACCAGCTAGAGTGGCTTGACCATCATGTAAATGAAGCACAAACAAATGAGCCAACTCATGATGAAACTGGATTCTAGAAACCATCTCACAAAATTCATAGCAAGACTGGTGTTGGAAACAAGTGATGGCAAGAGGGCAGGCCTGTAACTCAGCAAGAGTGGTAGGTTCTTCCCAAAATATGTTGCCACCTCTATGAGGCCTCCTGGGTGCATGTAGCTCTGTGGGTGAGTCACTGTGTGTCTCCTCTTCATGATCATATGAGGGATCAGACTCCATCTCTGCTAGTGGGTGATCTGTCTTGATGAGGAATAGGAAATTTATGGTGTTTCTTGATTTTCTGCCACCAAGGGAAAAATATGTGAGGGATTGTGGAGGGAGGAAACAATGAGGATTTTGGGACTGTTTGGACATGGTTTAGTTAGGGAAACTGGGGAATAGGGAGTGATATGGGAGTTTTAGGGATAACAGTTAGGGTTTGGGAATTTATATTTAGGATTTGGGAAATGGGAATTGGGGATAGGGGTAGATAATTTTTGGGAATATGGGAGTTAGAATGGGAAATAAACTGGGAAAATGAGTGAGGGAGTGGACAAATGAAGAAGTGGAAAAATGATTTCGGCAGAAAAATGATAGTTTGAAACTCTAAGCACTATTTTCTTTGAGATATGCAAAGAGGGAGGGTTTGATTTTTGTTTACACAACCACCATAAACTTCATAAGAAACTCTTTCACTAGCCAAGAGGAGAGCTTAACTTACTTGTTCACTGGAGGTTCTGGCAAATTTAGGCGATTTGAGGAAGTTTTTGAAGAAACTAGGTTTGGCAGCTCTATGCGCCGCGCCTCAAACCCAATGTGTCACGCCCTTTGTATGCATCGCGCTCATTCAGTTTTACACTGAGAATCGTGGATCTATGCGCCGCGCCTATTGCGTGCATCGCGCCACTTACCTAGTGCGCCACGCCTATGACTTCGGGCATTTTTCTCACCAATGTTCTCCCTCAACTCAAACACAGCCTTGCTTTGCTCACTTTTGGTTCTTTGAATGAAAATGGGCTTTTCAAATTTAAGAAATCATTTATATACAAGGAGATTTTAATTTTTGATGCATAAGAACCCACTTTTACAATGTTTAAAACATGACTTGACTTTTAAACTTTGTTTTTGAGCTTTTTCACTTTATTTGAGCTTGTGATGAACTAAATGACTTGTGTTTTGTTTGCTTTGTAGGTGATTGGAGCTACTAAGGCTAGGGAAAGTGACCACGGTTGCAGGTGAAGTGATTTACATATGAAGGAAATAAAATTACATGAATTTATACAATAAAACCTGAAATACTCTGTATTTCCTAAAAACAAAGTTTTGAGGAAAAATACATCTCTAAGCACTTGATTATGAACTTTATTGGTACTGGAACCTCCTCATGTGCCTACTAGCTATTATTGGACATTTTTAAACCCTCTTTGATGAAACCCTAATGAAACTCTAGACCTAATGACAATGAAACCCTAGAAAAGACTTTTGCAAATTTTGAAGACAAAAAGTGACTGTATATGATTTTGATGAATAAACATGGGTCAGTAGGTAAATGGCATGAGGGAAACTGTAGGAGAAGCCACTACCATCAGATGGTCCATGCTCCTAATGGAATGCAGCTGACTAGGCGGGACACCTAATATGCAATGCAACAAGAGGATTTGATCTATGATGGAGGGATGAAGATACTGACACTAACACCACCAAATCATAGATTGGTTGAACCAAAATCTCTCTCTTAGCGAGTCATGCCAAACCATATTCGAAGCATGAATGTGGGATCATATGGGTTAAACCAAAATACAACCAACTAGGGCTTACAAAGGGAAACCACCTCAGCCCTAAACCATAGTGATCTCACCTATATGGCCCAGAAATTAGTAACATCAACCAGATTGGTCTCTTCCCAAGTTGTCCAAGGCTCCAAGGATTCCTCAGCCCATAACCTCCAAGGACCCAAGCTATTACAGGGCTTTGGATAACTACCATCTCAACCTAGAGTCTCTAGGGACCTAACCTATTCCATGGCTTTAGAGATCCTATCCCAACCCACAACCATCTGGAATCGAAGAACCATTCAGAAAAATCCAAATGGGGAACCCACTACATCATGACTATCTAGGAAACAGTAAGGCAAGGCTGAAAGCACTTTCAATCCAGACAAATCTCCATGCTAATCACATCAAGAATAAATAATAAACTAATGCATGTACCATGCATTCAAATCTAGGCATGCTAAATCACACATGCACATTGTTACCTACAATCCACAACTAATTTATGTCCTTACTTGATGTTGTCCAAACTTTCTCTTGTGCTCTCTTGTTTTCCATTACTAGCTTTTCCAAGTTCTTGTTCTCTCTCCTTTGCTACACTTGATAAAAAAATTGGGCAAAAGTTGTCAACTATTTCTCATGTGCCTTTTTATCATTGATGTCTCATTTTTCTTCATTTTCCTTCATTTTTCCTCTAATTTCCCTTAGCATGAAAATTTGTGTCTCTTCACCTTCCTCTTCTTCTCTTTTCCTTTTTTTCATAATTAAATTCCATTTATTTCCTCTTTTCCTTTTCCAATGCCTTTTCCAATTTCCATAGCCATTATTAAACCACAAGTGATGTTTTCTATAATGTTTTCCCACCATTCAGCTGAGAATACATGTCCCATGACCTTGGTCTTATTTTATTTACATGGGAAATCAAATAGGGGTTGTTACAATGTTGATGGTGAACAATTTTCCATCTTTGATGAGTTGTCAATAGTTTAATATCCACATGAATATTGCATCTTGAATGTACATGTAAGTAATTCCAAGCACCACTCTGCATATGTTAGGGGGAACCACATCTAGTTCTACTTCATCAATAAAATCAACACTAAAAGCAAATGCAATTGTGCACTGATTTGTTATCTTGAACTTTGCATCCTTATTTACCCATCCCAATGGATAGGGTCTTGGATGATGATGAACTTCCAATCCCAATTTCTTCACCAACTCTGCTACAATGAGATTTTCCTATAACCTTCAGTCAAATAGACCATCAATCCTTATCTTCTTAACCTATATCTTTATATGGAAGGGTTGGTCATTTCCTTCTCTTCCTGTTGCTAAAGAATATATTCAGATCCTTTTGCACTGAAGTAAAAATAATCTTCTCGTCCACATCTGAGCTGCTTTTAACCTGGTTGCTTGAATCGATGGCCATGATATTTTTCTTCTTATTGTCTTTATGTTTGTTCTTTGGGTTTAGTTTTGGTTTAAAATTCCAACACATCTCCTTCATATGACCATCAATGTTGTAGTAGTTGTAGTGGATGTTAGGATCTTTACACTAGTGTGTTGTGGCTACCATTATTTTATCTTATCCCCCCTTCCCACTTCATGTTTCTCCTTTTTCTTTGATCCACTTGATTTCCCTTTCTTCGGGCTTATGTTCTCAGGAATTTTGCATATACACAAGCCTCGTCCACCAATCTCAACTTAAATAGCATCACTTTCTTCTGTAGATGGTTGTACAAACCCCCAAGATACTTGAGGAGTACATCTGGGTTATTTGGGGAGATATGCAACATTATGGCCATGTTTCTAAATTTTTGGTGTACTCCTATACATTATGCCCCTACTTTTGCCTGAAGTAGTTCCATTGTATCGACTGGTCCTCTGCATACCCAATAGGCTAAAATGGGACTTTACGAGGATTTTTATGTTCTCCCACTTAGTCATTGAATTATATCCCTCCAAACTCAAGGTTTGTGTGTCTATTTCCCACTAGGTTAGGGCATGGCCCTCTAATTTTAGCCACACAAATAAAATCTTTTGTTCCTCCCCTATATGATGAAAACTAAAATACACTTCTAGTTGCTACAACCAATGATTTAGCTTCATAGTGTCAACGTAACCTTGTTACGACTTTGATCAGGTGGATATTGGTGGCCACCCGCTTATTCCACCTGGATGCTCACCATTGTTTCTTTCAATTTTTTAGCTTCCTTAATTGTAGCACAATTTACTATTTTTGGCGTTTTTTCGAGTCCTTAACTTCTAGAGATGATTTGAGGCCCTAAATGACATTTTTTTGGAAAATGGGAGAAAATGAGGCTTTAACTTATGTTTGTAACTGAATTTTGTAGTCCTCAGATAGATCTTTCTAACAAGGTATTGTGCGCATCAAATGGAGATTGTATGCCAAAGTCACGACCCCGGGAAGTTGATGTTTAGGTTTTTGGATGTTTAGGGTTTTCCATTATTTCTCAATAATAAATAGACCTTTGGGCCTCATTGTAACATAGTTCAGAGGAATGTAGCCACAACATATGTTCTTAGAGATAAGCTACCATCGCCTGAGCTAGTTTATTTCCATTCTGTGTGTAAGCATATTTTAGTTCAAAGATATTAATGAAATGAAGTGTTATTTCTACTACAATTATGTATTTATGGTTATATCTATATTTTGTTGCATTCTTGTTTAAGTTCAGATCACTGGTATCAGAGTGGTATGATCTTTCTCTATTTTTCTTTGCATGTTCCCAAAGAGGTCAAGGTATAAGGAGTTAGGGCTCAAATTGGTTGAACCTTTGCAAGGCCAACCTTGCAAACCCCGACGACCTCCCATGTTGGAAGAAAAGAAAGACAAGGGGGCATGAGATCATTTCAAAGTATCTCTCGAGAAAGCCCTCAAGTGACAAAGGAACACAATGATTGACATCTTTGCCTATATCCTTCGACGACTACCCATAGGTGAAACTTCTCCTTCTAGCAACTACTCTGGAATCGCCACACCCTTTAAGGTACAAGTTAACTTTGATATCCCCATATTTGAAGGTCAGATAGATGAATATGTCATGGCTAAATGGTTAAATTTGCTAGAAGGATAATTTTTGGTTCATGGTTTTTCCAACCAGGAAAAAGATTTGTTTTTCACTCCTCAAATCCGCCCCCCACATCAAGAATTGGTGGGAAACCTATTGTGAGAAGAGGGATGAGAGTGCACCTTCACTATTTCAACTACACCCACTTGGAATTATTTCTGAGAGGCCATCAAGGAGAAATATTACCCTATCAGGAGCTATGAGGATAAATACATGAAGTGGACCACACTACATTAGGGAAGGGACTAAGATGTGTCAGAGTTCACAAATATTTTTCATACTCTTTGCACGAAGTTGGGTATCAAGGATTCTAAGCAACATTTTGTACTCAAGTACCGTGACTGCCTATATAAGAAGATCCAGGATGATATGGAGTTTATGGACATCTCCATGCTCAATACGGCCTATCAATATGCTATTGAGATAGAGAAGAAATTTAAATAGAAGAAGCGAGGCTTTGCATCTGCGAATCTAAAGCAAGGGAAGGGTTCCTCCGAACCACAAGAAAAGAACAACTCTACGAAGCCAAAGAAAGATGTAGGAAAATGGTGTGATTTCCATAAGAGCCACATTCACAAAAAAAGTGAGTGTCAGGCCAAGGAGTCACTGGTGGCCAAGATAAAGACTTCTGAATCATATGTATGTTCCGACATTGAGACAAAAACTAACAAGGGGAATGAAAAAGGGAAGAATATTATTCACGTAGAGCCCAGTGCTACCCTTTCCACCACCAAGATCTAGAAGAATTATCCTAAAGATCCAAAAGAGTTGGAACACCTCTTCCACTCATAGATGTGGGTGAAGGGTTCTCCACTGCAGTTCATTACCAACAACAGGAGCCAAAAGAACCTCATTTTAATAGAGTTCATGAAGCGGTTGGGCCTACCAACCACAAAACACCCACAATCATACACCATCTGGTGGATTCACCAAGGACGAGATCTCTGTGTTAGCCAATAGTGTCCTGAACTTCCAGAGATGTTTTTAGGCCATAAACAATGTTTTTTTGGAAAACAACCAAACGTGAGTGTTTAATTGATGTTTGTAGTTGAAAGTTGTATTCCTCGGATATATATTTCTAACGAGGTATTGTGTGTGTCAAATAGAGATTATATGCCAAATTTGTTACCCCAGGAAGTTGGTGTACCAATTTACCCAAACAAGGCCCCAATTTTGGAGCTTCATCTCCCAGGGTTAGGCTTTTGGATGTTTAGGGTTTTCCATTATTTCTCAATAATAAATAGGCCTTTGAGCCCCATTGTAACATAGTTCAGAGATATGTAGCCACCACATCTCTTCTCAGAGATAAGCTACCATTTCTTGAGCTAGTTTATTTCCATTATGTATGTAATCATATTTCGATTCTTTGATATTAATGAAATGAATTGTTATCTCTCCTACAACTCTGTATTTATGGTTATATCTATATTTTGTTGCATTTTTTTTAATTTTAGATAAGACTTGATATTGACCTTCACTTCCATTTTGAATAGGGATTGTGAATGACTCATGTCACTCAAACTAGGTTGATATTTTTCAGGTTCTTTCTTTGGCTGATTCTCTATTTCTTCTGGATCTTTCAATGTCCCCTCTAATCTGTCCTTTATGTTAAAACCCCCATCTCTCTAAGTATCCTGAACTTATTATTCAGGGCTGGAATGAGGAGATTCAAATTATAGCTTACATATGAAACATGTGCTTCCAACCATGAAAACCTCTCCTTGATAAGGTGTTGAGGGTTATTCACAATTAATTGGCCATGATTAGGGTTTTATGACTCTTGGCCCATTCAATCTATATCACTTGCAAATATCCTCAATATACCCAAAGAAACCTTCTATGATACCAATATGATCAGTAAACTTCCATGGATATTGCACTAGATAGTTTGCCACAACAGATATGATAAAAATATATTTAAAAATATGAAATATACACTATGATTTACACAAGATATGACTCAGGAAACCATTTCGAGAGAAAACCTTGCTAGAAGGTGAGGTCACTCTGCTCTTTTTCTTTGAATAGAAAATGGCTATAATTGCAAAGAAGTATGGCTTGTGGCCCATGGGATACTACAATGCATAAATCCTTTTTGTTTTCTTTATATCCTATTCCTCTCAACTAATTTTTTTCATGTATGGAACAAATGCACTAAAAAAGAATGGAACACCTTTTCCTCCTAGTGGCTCGATTATAACATAGCCTTATAGCCTACTAGTGGTTAGGTTTGACTATCTCAACTATTAACCAGAGTTATAATATGGAATATTCTAGAGTAGTCCTCATCATAATCACATGGCTAATCCCTTTTCCATGAATAATAGGGGTTGATGTGGCATCTTCTCGAATCATGGTGGTGAAAATAGGAAGGTCAACTTCTGAGTGGCATAACTTTTGGATACAGAATCGGATTGAGGCAATTCTTGTGTCTTTGGAAAGGTATATATATGTAGAATACTAAAAAAAATTTGGTTCTAAAGAAACAGATTTTTACCTTCCCAAAAATCATTTTATGCCTCAAAAGGCTCCTAGAAGGTTTCAAACCCCATTTTTCCAAACTAGGTCCTACTGGTAAAAATGTTCCTGTCAGTTGATTCCTCCACTTTTTCCACTCTCAAATAATAGATATGGATGAAAAATAATATAATGATCCAATTTGGATAAAAATGACATAATTTAAATTTGAAAATATGTTTTTTTACTCTCATGGAGAGCTCCCTTTCCTGAAAGCAAATCATTTGTGATTTCGAGACTTATTTTAAACTAGTATGAATCTCATGGATGTTTTCCTATGCCATTTAGAATTTGATCAATGAAATTATGCTATAAATTTCTAAATGTCTAGACCATTATGTCTTTATCTTTGTGTATTTTCTTGCTTCAATGATGAACAAAATGGTCATGATTAATTGAAATTAATATATTTATTTTTGTTATGAATTCCTTTCTACCACACTTGGTCCACTCATAGGTGCATGATATGAAGGTATATTATTTATTAGGATATATTGAAAATATAGGTGTGGATTCAAATAGGAGGACCACCTCTTTAAAAATGTAGGAGGACCTATATCCAGGCCCTAGGAGGTTGACGTTTTTCTTAACAGGAAGAAAGATCAACATTTTTGGCAACCATATTGGGGACTCGAATAATATAATTTTCATTTTCTTGTAAATGAATTCTATATACCTAGTTAAACCTCATTTTTGCATTGGATTGAATGAGAAAAGAAGTATCTTGCATTAGTTATACGTTTTTCTTACAAACAAGCAGAACAAGAGAAGAGTTGGAAATATCTTGGAATATTATACTTTAACAAGAAGAAACTACATCAAAAAACCCATATAAATGACTCTAATAAAGTAAAAGTTAAACTAAAGCAATTCAGGACCTTTCAAGGCCCAATAATAAGAATCCAAATCAGAAAATTATAGATGAGGTTAATACTTCGTCGTATAAAGGAGTTTTTCTTTTCTCTGCCCCTAGTGACAATGAGATGGAAGAAAGAAGAGAAGGGAGAAGAAAGGAAAGAAGAGAATGAAAAGAAGTAAGAAACTAGAGGAGAAGAGCTAGAGTAAATCCACTCACCTTGCAAGCAACAACCCTCACTACATTTCTAGGTAGTGTTTTACCCGTGTTTAGTGGAGACGATATCATGAATCAAGATAAACACATGGACCAATTTTCAGTGATTTATGATATCCATAGAATTATGCTTGAATATGTAATAGTAAGAGTGTTTCCTCAAACTTTGGCTGGACCCAGCTATGATTGGTACTTATCCTTACTTGCTGGTTCCATTACTTATTTTGATGTTATATAAAATTCCTTCATTAAATGGTATGATAGAGCTATAGGATACCATACATTGATTACTCAATTCACCCAAATCCATCTTCAAAGAGATGAATAGATTAGGGACTTTAACCTTAGGTTTTTCAAAACCCTACAGGTAATGCCCCAAGAATCTCGTTTGAATGAGCCTGTGATTTTTGGAAGTTATATGAATTCCATGCCTTCTAATTTCAAATGTATTATAAAATATACCCATATAGAAACTTGGGATGGAGAGAAAGCCCAGGAGATGGAAGAATATATGTTACAAAGCAATGTTAACCCTAAAATTATTATGGGAAATGACCAAAGGGAGATGTCTTCCATAAATATTTTAGAAGAAAAAAATCCACTTCCTATTGAAAATTCCCAAGATACCACACTTGGGAGAGGAACTTTTCATGGTCTTCCTCCACATATAAGAAATGATTAGACACTTGAAGAAGCATCTACTTCAAAGGTTAATTATGAGATTTTCCAATTAAATAGAACAATGAAGTAGATGAAGAATGAGATGCTTAGACTTGGAAAAGCTGACAAATAAAGGGAACAACAACAACAATAAGACACTAGACCATATAAATGCGGTCTCAAGAGTACAAATGTTGGTAATACACTATCAAGGGGACCTACACCCCCAAGATACAAGAATCCTAGTGCCCTTACCATAGAAGATCAATAATTTGAGGTAGACCCTCCTTAGACACTAGAAACTATTACTCAACAAAGTATGTCTATTCTTAAATCGATGGAAATGGGATATAATATAATTTTATATTTTGAAGAGGAAGAATAACTACAATAAGATGAAGAATTTCTACAACAAGAGCACATAGTTCAAACTAGAGAAGAATTGAATAAAGGAAAATGTAAGGTTATGATATGTCATCTTGTTAAATATAAAAGGGAAACAATAGTACAAAGGAACATGCCTCAAGGCAAGATCCTTCCATCTCAAGACAAAACTCATTGTACCATGAGGATGACTTACATTACAATGATGGCTTGTATCAACTTAAGAAGTTGTCAATATTCCTCAGAAAAACTAAATTCTTATCAAAGCTCTTAAAAATGAAGAATCCTCTAGTGAAAGAATAAAAGTTGTTGTTATTAATCATCCAAAAGAGAATCTTCTAGTCCAAACCAAGCAATGTGGCAAGGTCCCTCCTTTCAATATATTTCTTGAGACTCCATAATTCATGATGCATAATTGTTTGATTGATATTGGTGCTACCAATGACATTATACCACTGCATATAATGAACATAGTAGGATTGGATTTCACGAGGAACTTTGAAATAGGTGAAATCATTTGTGCAAGAGAGTCAAGAAAGGTATCTTCTCATGGAGAGATTGTTGATAAACCATAATGCATGTAGATTAGGGTAGATTTCTATTCCTCGATAATTACTTGTGAATGTTTGTTGGATTCTTATTAAATTTTATGTTCTTCTTAATCAAGCAATTACCAAAATACAAAACATGAAGATCATAAGAAATAAAGAACATAAGAAATCAGGCTCCAAAGAGAAGAAAATCCTCTTCTTATAGAATTAGATCAAAGTGAGATATCCAAGACCCAGGACCAAGATAAAAACTACCACAGAGATCCAAGACTACCCTCTAATCCATTTTCAACAAATCAAAGTCAAGAAAAGTCAACTATGGTCAACTTTCTCAATTTTGGTCAATCCCTGAAATATCACCCCCTAAAATTTCGGCCCTATAAAAACTCTAAAAAACCATAGTAGATACATGTCAACATATCAGTAAAAAGGTAAGAATTTTTCTATCCTTTGACTTCGCTCTCTTCCTCCTTTGACTTCACTAATTTTTTTCTTCTTTCTTGCACATAAATCGAATTGGTTGGAAAAATGTGGAGCATAGTCACCAATATATAGTTGTTTGACCATATGAAGAGACACAACTTATGGACTGGCTGACTTGTCCATTTGGAGGGCTGACTTGGTCTTGTGGTGAGAAAATTGACTCTTTTGACCCATTTTTTTTCTTCTTCTTTTCTTACAAGTAGTCCAAATGGGACTTTGACTCATGGAAAATTTTCTTATTGACCCAATAAACCCTAAAATCATGAAGAGCATGATTTGACAAGAAAAAAGTAATAATAAGAATAAGAATAAGAATACAAATAATATCTATATATATATATATCATATATATATATATATATATATATATATATTATATATATAATATATATATATATATATATATATATATTATATATATATATTACATTGAATACATATTGATACAAGTATAATGATAATTATCAAGATTGAACCTAGTTACATTTTTCAACACTCCCTCTTAACTAGGGAGGTATTCATAATGACTCAACAAGATACTAGGATACTCTCAAACTGAAATATTATCATAACAAGAGTTCAGATTGACAAGCATCATCAAGCATCATCATAACCAAAAATGTCAATTAAAAAAAAAGTAAGGCCTTGATTGACAAGCTCTATCTCTCCACTAGATCATAGTGCAATGCTGGGAGGCATACATTTGGACACCAACACCGCCTCCTGTTGGATTGTGGGGGCCTGACCCAGGTTCAGCATTAGTTAGCCAAACAAATCCCTACACTACTGGCCCTTTTGGCATTATCCCGTGGAGCGCAAACCAAAGTCTCACCTGAAGCAGTAAGGGGGGATGTTGGAACCAAGTTTCCGCACCCTGAGATGGTTGTGATGTTGGTTTATTCCTTCTATCCTTGCCTTCACACATGTCACTTAGTTCTAGGACTCTTTCTACCTAACCGCTTATTTCTCCCTTCAGTACCTCCATGAAAGGGTACAACTGACCTTCGCGCAGCCCTAACCCTTGATCTAGACACTTTTGTGCTGCTAAGGCAGTGTATTGCACAGATTGTCAAGTTGTCTTAAAAATTTTATTGGTCTTCTTAGATACTCATAGTTAGCACTGCGTAAACAGTTATTCTTAATTGCATTCAGTGATCCAACATAATTATATTCATTTGCGCATCACATAAGAATTATAAAGGAAATTCATACATAACATGACAATATTCATTAATTGGAACAAGACACAAAAATTGCAGAATGCTTCTCTTTATTGATGTCTTCCAATGATTACAGACTCTATCCACATTGTGCACACAGCTGCAGGGGTCTACATACTTAGCTGCGGACTTCCACCCTAAGCCTTTGTGCACTCAACTACAAAGTCTCTACCTACGCTACAACCCAAAACTTAGACTTTACTTTAGAGCTACAACTCTCTTACATGATTGATTACTCTAACTACTTAGAACTTAGCTCTTTTCATACAATCCCATGGTCTGCGGACCATGGGTAGATCTCTTACAATCGACATTACTTTACAAAACTAAGGGTGGACAACCCTTTATGACTTATGATACCTTCGCACTCCGCAACCACAAAATTCAGAGTCTTTACAAGTTTATTACAAAATTTTACCAAAACATGGGATTTTAGCCCCAAAACTATCCTTTGGGGGATCCCGTTCCCAATAGCCCCCCAACATAAACATCGTGACTCACCCTCGAGTCACTCGGTAGGCACGGAGATCTTTGTGCGAAGCCCTTCTAGCTTGACATGTATGACCGCAACCTCGGCCGTGCACTAAGCTGCCACCTACTTCGCGTCTTCCACTATCTGCTCTGTAACTCCTCCTGCACTGTCAGCCTAAAGCTTTTGTTGCATTGCCTACAGAGCCGCAAGCTTGCCTTTGATATTTCCTGTCATTGCATAAGCCTCATCTAGTCAGGGTTTTAGTTTCACCTTGAGCACTTCTTCCTTGTGCAGCGCTACATCCACCTATTCCTTCAGTTGCTTGGCTAGTCTCTGTGTCAGCGTGACAGTTCACGCTGTGCCCTTAACCTCATAGTATCACTATTGTAGCTCGCATGCTTCCATCTCTATCATATATACATTGGGGTCCTCCTGCAAGCTAGTCAGGACCTCATATGACTTCTTGAACAATTGAATGTAGTTTACTACTACACTATCTACCACCGCTACTGCTTCTGTGACAATGGTCGCCTGTTATTCCTTTAATTTTGGCAGAGTTGAAGGCTAGGCCCTCAACAGTAACTCTGTAATTTGTAGGTTCAATTCCAACTGAACCCACGGCATCACATTCCAAGTGTTGCGCACCCCTGTGACCAACTTGCAAATGCACACCTCGACTAGCTCATTCTTTGGAATGGCCAACTCTGGGACCATTCGACATGCCTCCTCAATGGCATCAATTATCAACTTGCCCTTTTATCCTTCACAATTTCTTTAGTTGGTGTTGGCATCAGTCTCAGCATTCGCGATGATTTAGGGACTTCAACGAGCACCTCGACAACCTTTGGAGCAGCTACTTCTGCCTCCATCTCAACTTCTGAAACTGACTCCTCTCCTTCGGTATCTCTAACCTATGAAAGTGCCAACATGATTTTATGCAAGAACTCCTATGTTTTCATTAGCAAAGTCTCAAATATTTTAGTAGCAATTAGAAGTTCGAGGTGCTCGCGATTCATGTGCGCTTGAGAGCTCAACAACTCAATTCTCAAAATGCCAAGTGTTTTCCACTGGGAAACCACTTGTAATTTATAGGGCATTTTGAATTAAAATCTGACTGTTCCTGCCAAATTCAGTTCATTAATGCTAGATTGGCAGCAGATTTTCAAGGATCTGAGCCATAAATTTCATCTTAAATGCCACCCGCCCCACTCCATTTGGTCGTATTTCAACCGTCGAATCATGAACAGTGACCTTAACGATCACTTTTCATCCAACTTGTGCAATTTCTCCCTGGGTAGCGCAGCTCCCTCCGCACTACCGTGGACCCATGTGACACTTCCTTGCTTCGCACCATCCTCCAACCACGTAGCCTCCCCATCTGGGTAGTGTAGTTTATAGTCCTACAGCTCCTTTCAGCTACCTGGAGTGCTAAGACTATGTTGCCTTCATCTAGTGACATGGTCAGACCACCAGTGTATGGCTTCAATCGACTGTCATTCACCTTTCCTGAGAAGGGATCTCTGTTCAACATGACCAGCTATACCGCTCCTTTGTCGGTAAGATCCTTAATGACATAAGGCCCTAACTAGTGCATCTTGAACTTCCTTGTAAATTTATCAAACTTACTATCATATAACAAAATTAGGTCGTTTAACTTAAAGGTGCGCAACTTAATATGTCGATCATGCCATGATTTTTCACGCTACTTTTGGACCTGTTGGTGAAATCCTGCTAGAAATATCTCTTCCTCAAGCTCATTCAGTTGTGCGAGCCTTTCCTCTAGGGCTCCACAATTTTTCATACCATGAGTATTGCTATGCATAGACTAGGCACAATATATTCCATAGGCATTACTACTTCAACACCATGACAAGCCTAAAGGGGGTTTGTCCAGTCAACTTCTTGCATGTCGTTTGATAAGCCCATAGTACTGCAGGTATGCGTAGGTCCCAATCACTTTACTGAGCATTGCAAACCTTGGTCAATGTGTTTTCGAGCACTTTATTGAATGCTTCCATCGTCACGTTAGCCTACGGGTGAGAAGGTGTGCTCTTCTGGTGATACACCTAAAATTCCTCCATTAGCACGCTAATCATCTCATTCAGAAAGTGCATACCGCGATCACTTATCAAGACCTTTGGACATCCAAATTGCATCAATACATACTCAAAGAAGAACTTTGCGGTAGTTGCATCTATGCAATCGTTCATAGGTTGTACCTCTGCCCAACGAGTCAAATACTTCGTCGCGGTGATAATGTACCTTGCTCCCATCTTTCCTTGGGGCTGAATGGGTCCCACAAAATCTATCACCCCTTCTCAAAGGGTTGCAACATCATTTGTGGAGTCAAAGGCATCTCATCCCTCCGTGATGGCTTGCCATTTCTTTTACACACATCACATGCCTTGCAGTACACTTTCCTACATGTAGAATCTTCTATGGAGTTTCTTTTCCTACTTAATGTCCTCCCATGCCACCCCATGAACATCCGCAAGGATGATGCTTCTTTCAAACTTGGGTACATATCTTCGCAATGTCTCATTAGACCCCATTTTGTATAGATGCCCAGCAATGACAAAAAAATCTACTGCGCGCACCACTAATTCCTTCTTCTGCTGGATAATGTATCCTTATGGGGCAGTTCATGTCATTAGGAAGTGTATTATATCCTCAAAATGACCATTTGTGATGTGCACTACAAATAGCTACACGTCAGGAAATCCCTCCTCCAAATTAGTGGGCTCTTCCCAGGCATCGATGCGCGGCAGATGGTCTGGTCCTGATTTCAGTCGTCCAGGCTTCACAACAACCTCAAAATCATATTCCTAGAACAATAAGAGCCATCTACAGATTATCCTCCCCAGCATAGGCTTATTGACCAGGTACTTCAGCGCGGAATGATCTGTTTACATCTTAAAATGGCCTCCCAGCAAGTAGTGTCTAAACTTCTGGAGCACATATACCATAGCTAATCCTTCGCACTTGGTGGTGGAATAGTGTTTCTCTGCCTTAGATAACCTTCTGCTTGCAAACACTATAGGATGGTCCAAGTCTTCTCCACCAGCCTGTGTGAGTACTGCTCCCAGCGCTATACATGACGCATCAACATGTACATGAAGTTCCTTCTTCTAGTTCGGGAAGACTAAGATCGACATAGTGACCATCTTTTACTTCAATACATCCAGGCTCTTTTTATAGTCCTCATTCCAGCAGAATGTGACATCCTTATTCAACAACTTCTCCGTAGGCGTGGTGATTTGGGCATAGCCTTTGATGAAATTTCTATAATATCTTGTATCTCCTAGGGTGGCATGTAGTTGTTTCACACTCCTCGGTGCTTCCAAATTCAGTATCACCATGATCTTCGTGGGGTCTACCATTAGCCCTTGTCAACAAACCACATGACCCAGCAGGGTCCCAAAGGGAACACAAAACAAGCACTTCTTCAGATTGAGCGCGATCTGGTATCTTTGATAGGTATTCAGCATCAAGCGCAGGCTTGCTACATGGCATTTTACCAGCCCAAATACAGTCTTGTCATCAAAGTATACCTCCAGGAACTTATGAATAAATTCCTTGAATGCAACAAAAAATACGTGTGACAAAATCACAGGCGCATTCTTCAATCCAAACGACATTACAATGTACTAGAAACAACCCCACTTAGTTGCAAAGGTTGTCTTGCTCCTATCCTCCAGTGTGATTTTGATCCGATGGTACCCTAAGAACCCATCAGTGAAGGAATATACTTCGTGGCCACCTATATTGTCCAACACTTCATCAGTGAACAGAGTTGGGAAAGGATCATGTATGCAAGCATCATTCATCTTTGTGAGATCCACGTATATCCTTATTTCGTCCTTCTACTTCTTCTCTTGTACCACCATTGGGCTTACCCAGTCAGATTCTTCCACAGGCTTGATAATGCTTGCCGCGAGCATCTTGTCTAGCTCTAAGAAGACCTTTTCCTTATACTTAGGATTGAGACGGTAAGGCCTTTGCTTAACTGGCTTTGCATCAGGCTTCAATGTGATCTTCATAACACCTAGGTCCCCGATTGTTATGAAACCAGCTCAAGAAAAAGATAGAAAAATATATCAATGCCTTAGAATTCAGCCTCTTCGAGGGGGCAACCTCCTTTACATTACATAAATGAGCAATTCTTGGATGATTCAAATGAAAAAACCTCCTTTCTATATATAGGAGTCTAAGGAGTCACAATATAACCCAACCGACCTAACAATAATAATATAAAGCCACAAAAATAACAATAGATGGATTATATGGGGCACAGTAATAAAAATATGGGGACAATAGGGGCACAACAATATTAATAAGGGATACAACTACAATAGTAATGGGGTAATCACTAGTATTATAGGGACCTATCATGCCCCTTTCCTTCAAAAAAAGTGTTGTCCTCAACGCTTGAGTAGTTCTGATGCTTTTGTATAAAATTCTCATCCTCCCATGTGGAATCTTTAGCGGATAAGTTCTTCCACTTGATGAGATACTCTGAAATTGATCGATTTCGTAGCTGTCGAGTTCTTGTTTCTGTAACTGCTTCCGGTTCCAATATAATTTTTCCTTCCTCTTTGAATCTTTGATCGGAGAATCCACAGTAAGAGAATTTCTACACCAACGTTTCGAATCCCAAATGGGATCCATCATCAGGGTTAAGAGAAAGATGATAAGAGAAAGATGATAAAAGAAGAGCAAGAAGGAAGAGATAAATACTCATGGGGGAAGGAATATTGAAGGAACAGCACAGGTCGGCCAGAAAGATTAATAATGAGACT